>CM053029.1:285007117-285048457 GCA_028564925.1 Lithobates sylvaticus
ACCATGCCCCTGTCTCAATATCTATACTGGAGGAACACACACTTAATCCGGCATATGTATGGAGAGTTAACTCACAAATCTTCAAATCTGCACAGAATGTAACTGATGTCGAGAAACAATTACGAGAGTTTTTCCATATCAACTCACATTCAGTATCAAATCCATTTATAACCTGGTGTGCCCATAAGGCTTTTATTAGAGGTATTTTTATCCAGATGAGCTCACGCATACGGAGGCAGAGGCTTCGGCTGCTGGAGGAGACGCTGAGAGAGATTCGTTCTTTAGAAACTATTAACAAGACCAGCCCATCCCAGCTACTTGCTAACGAATTATCTAAACTCCGAACGTCCCTGAGGTTGATGCTTCTAGAGCAACACGATAAGTATATCAAAGCTCTTAAACTGACAACCTACTCCTCAGGTAACAAAGCGGGAAAATTTATGGCCAACAGATTGAAAGCTAGAAAGCTACAATCCAAAATAGAACATCTAGTAGACCCCCACACCAAAACTAAAATCAGGGACCCGAAGGGCATAGCAGATGCCTTGGCGGCTTATTATAGAAAGTTGTACAATTTAAAAGACGACCCGGATACCACACAACCAGAGCAAGGTGATATTACATCCTTTTTAGAATCTCTCCACCTACCCGCTCTGTCGACAGACCAGCTTATTGAGCTGAACTCTCCTATTACGCCCCAAGAAATATGTAAAGCTATCAAATCACTACCTTTAGGCAAATCACCTGGACCAGACGGTCTATCTAACGACTATTACAAGCAATTCCAAGACGTGCTCAGTCTGAATCTCTCTCCGGTCTTCGAGGCGGCGGCAGCCTCTGCCTCCTTTCCATCAGAAATGTTGCAAGCCTATATAGTAACTATTCCCAAACCCGAAAAAGATCCATCACATCCAGCTAACTACAGGCCTATTTCCTTACTAAATACTGACCTCAAATTGTACGCCAAAATTATCGCCCACAGATTGACCCACATATTACCTACCCTCATAAATTCGGACCAAACTGGCTTCATAACCGGACGCCAGACATCCGATGCGACTAGGCGGGTTATAAACCTGATTCATTGTGCCGCAGACGGTCGAGTGCCTTCTCTGCTCCTCTCCTTGGACGCGGAGTAGGCATTCGACCGCATCCATTGGCAATATATGGAAGCAACTCTAAAGAAGTTTGGGTTCTCCGGACCTATATTATCAGCTATCCTGGCATTATATTCCTCTCCATCAGCAAAGGTTTACACTTCTAACACGCTCTCCTCCTCCTTTTTAATCACGAACGGAACAAGGCAGGGTTGCCCCCTGTCTCCGTGTATCTTCAACTTGCTAATCGAACCCCTGGCAGAGGCTATACGGACATCACCCAGAGTTACAGGTCTCACACTAGGTGCTGATTCCCACGTCATAAATCTATTTGCAGACGATATAATTATCTTCCTGACAAACCCTGAGACTTCCCTAGCAGCTACCCATGAAATTCTCCAAAACTTCAGCGCAATTTCTTACTACAAAGTAAATTATACCAAATCACTACTCTTAGACTTAGGGATTGACCCAAAACTTCGCACCACCATACAATCATCCTATTCCTATACATGGAGTAAGGGAGAGATCCCATACCTAGGAATACGACTAGCAGCAGACATCAAACAATTGGCGGACATTAATTATTCCCTTCTTATCAACAAAATAACAAAGGAAGCCCAAAACATAACCAAATACGAACTCTCCTGGATGGGTCGTTTGGCTGCATTCAAAATGTTTGTACTACCTCAAATTTTATATATTTTCAGGACACTCCCCATACTACCCAAACGAGCACATTTTACGGCACTTACTAAATTAATGAAAGCACGCATTTGGAAAGGCATGAAACCACGCAGTTCCCATACCTTGCTGATGAAGCATAAGTTTGCAGGCGGCATGGGTATGATTGAACTGAAAGACTACTGGATAGCATCGCAGCTGGCTCAATTGCGCTTTTGGTTCCATCCAGACATAGACAACAGGTGGGTCAAGATTGAACAATCTTATGCCCACACCCTCGAGCTTAAAAATCTACTTATTGTTGACACCTGGAAACCTGGCATCCTTAAAAGATTGCCTCTCACCATTCAGGCCTCCTTAGAAGCCTGGAGATCTTACCATTCAACGACCCTTCCCACGTCACAGAAAACTTCCATCCCGATACCATTAGAAGCCCTAGAAATAGCAATCTCAAACGTCTCCCTCCAAACATGGCATACCAAAGGAATTTTTGTCCTGAGCCAACTTTTCCAAAACGGTTCCCTCAAACCCTTTGAAACACTCCAGACCGAATTCAACATACCCCATACGGCACGTTTCACGTATATCAGAATTTCACATTTCTTAAACTCCCTCAGTTCGCCGGACATACTAGTTCACACACCAAGTTGGCAATACCTTACTAATAAAAAAGGGAATAGGAAAGGGACTTCAGTGTTCTACAACCAACTGCAAAATAAACTTACCTTTAACAAGGCTACACCACATATGAAGTGGGAATCAGATCTAGGAACCTCATTCACCTCTGCTCAATGGGTTACAGCTATAAAACATGTCTACCAAGCCTCTAAATGTGTCAACCATTGGGAACTAGCACACAAAATCACCTTGAGATGGTACCTTACGCCATACAGGATTTCAAAGTTCTCACCAACACAGTCTCCTCTATGTTGGAGGAACTGTGGAGGTGTTGGTCAGATTAGGCACGTCTTCTGGTCCTGTAAACACCTGAAGAGCTTCTGGAACAAGTTGTTTCGCATTATCTCTGCAGTAACCAGCATACTAACCCCCCCCCCCCCACAGCAGCCCTAGCCATACTCAATATTGGCATAGAGCATTACCCACCTGACTGTCGCAGAATAGTCACCCATATCCTTTTGGCTGCCAAAATGCTCATTGCAAGAAAATGGAGAACAAACTTAGCTCCAAATGTTTCCGAAGTACTTAATATGGTACAACACAACTTTACATTTGAGAAGATATTAGCAAATAGGCTAGGAAACGAACGCACCTTTGACTACCATTGGAAACTGTGGGTCTCTTGGACAAAACGCAATAGCTGAAAACCGAGACAGCTCATGGAGGATGTGCCTAGTTTGACTAACCGAAGGTCGGCCCTGTCTGCCCCACCTTCGCTGATCATTCTTTATTGTTTTTCTTTTTACTGAGTATTCAATCTTATTCTTCTCAAAAGACACAACTCAGATCTCCCTTTTCTCTCTCCCCTTTTCTCTATTTCCCTTTCTCCTGTAAATCCTACTAGCTCTAGGAGGTCTATCTACATGAGCTTATAAAGCTTTTCACTTGTTGTTCTGTGTTCTCAGAATTGCTTAATATGTTAATATGTTATTTAGACGCTGTTGATACACACCTGACAATGTAATTCATGTACATACCTCTATGCTAAATCTGCTCAACTTTAGAGTATGTTATCTCATTGTTTTTATCTCTGTTAAAAAATTTCTTAATAAAAAACGAATTTAAAAAAAAAAAAAATCCAAATAGTCTATTTGGGTCGGGTGGTGCACACAGGTGAACTCCAGGTTAAGGGAGTTGGTATTAATATATTTCATGAAATCACCTATGTCACCACTCGATCCATGCCATACTACAATCAGGTCATCAATGAAACGACCATACCAGGCAATGTTGGTTTTAAATGGGTTAGCATGGGCAAATAAAGTAGATTCTTCCCACCAGCCCATGTAAAGATTTGCCAAAGAGGGGGAAAATTTTGCCATGGATGCACCTTGACTCTGAATGTAGTATCGCTCATCAAACATGAAGAAATTGTGTGTCAGGAGGAACTCTATTGCTCTACAAATAAACTCACGTACATTAGGACTGTAACCAATGTAGTATGAAAGATGATGTTTAATGGCTGACAGTGATAGAGAGTGAGTAATGCAGGAATACAGAGATCTAACATCTATGGTGATCCAAATGCATTCTGTGGACCAAAAAATGTCCTGCATGTGGGCTAACAAATGTCCAGTGTCCTTTATAAACCAAGGTAGACAGACAACAAGCGGTTGAAGAAACTGATCAACCCATTCTCCTAATCTCTCCAATAGCGATCCTATGCCAGCAACTATGGGGCGACCTTTCACTGGATTATCTTGTTTGTGCACTTTGGTGAAAAACCAGGGTAATGGGACTGTGTGACCATGAGATAATCTACAGTTTTTTTGATCTAAAACACCCATCTTCTTACCTTCATCCAATAAGTGTAACAATTTTTGTTGTATAGTTGCTGTGGGATCAGAACAGAGGGGGCGATATGTGATGTGTTCTTCCAGCTGCATGAGTGCTTCCTGTTAGTAACTAGCAGTATCTAGGATCACTACAGTACCCCCCTTGTCTGCCTGGCAAATCACTATGTCAGATCTCATTTTCAAGGCATTTAAGGCTGTGGTTTCTTGCTTGGTCAAATTAATTGTATTTCTATTATTGCCTTGTTGACAGGATTCCTGCAATTTAACCAATTCCGATTCCACAACATTCTGAAATGAATCCACAATGTAATTTCTGTTTTGAACAGGGTAGAAATATTTATCCCCCATGTTAATGTTTGATTCCTGTATACCAAAAGATCCTCCCTCTGTCTCTGCTTGCAGACTCTCCAATGCAGACCTTGCTACTAAATAATCAAATCTGAAGGAGGTGATCTCATTTTGAACATTGTGACACACTGTGGATTCGCTATCAGAAGGTATATCCTTGAAATGTTTCCTAAGCATTAGATTTTTTACAAAACAATCGTTTGAATAGGCAGTCTTAAGGCAATGCACATTAATGCACTATAAAAAGTATATTAATGCACATCTGTTAATGCAATGCACCAGCATGCCAAAGTCTGAATGAACTCTACTGGCAGGTTCAACAGGTGTTACTAATTGGTTTGCATGAAAGTTATAGTGTCTACAAACTATGGGATATATACTGGATTTTTTTGTTATACTAGCAATCAGCGACTTATAGTGGGACTGCTATAGTATGGTGGGCAATCTGATACTAACTGACGCTGGGAGGGAAATTACTGACACTGACATCACCAGTGACACTAATACAGTAATCAGTGCTAATACGCTGTCATTGTACTACTGGTACTGGCTGGGAAGGGGTTACCATTTAGGGGCAATCAAGGGGTTAACTGGGTGCCTACAATGTTCACTATGTGTACTGTTTTTACTGAGCGAAGAGCCGATTTTTACTCCCTGCTTTGCAGGCAGAAGAAAACGACACATTGCTGCTGTCTGTAGAGAGCTCTGTGATACGATGTTCCAGTCCAGACGGAGTTTGGCAGGGAAAACCCAGCGGTAGATGATTTTGTGGTTGCATATTATTTTGGTAATCTGGGTGAGATTTTTCTTGCCAACATAAGCTGGCTATACACTATACAATTTGTATACAATTTTCTTATACAACTTTCCTTTAGATTTACCAAAACCATATAATATGAGGTCAAACCTAAACACTTTCAAATTGAATGCAATCTGGTGGCCCCTTGCACGACATTGTTGAAGGTAAATCTGGAGGAAACTAAACAACAAAAATTGTTTAAAGTGTATCCAGCTATAGTGGCCTGAGAGAAATTGGCATACAATGTAATCCCGGAATAAAGTATGGCTGTAGTTTGGCTGTCTTAACAGATTCTGCAATGCCTCTAAATGTAACATTGTTCCTGTGAGCCTCTAAGTCAGCCACTTTAAGTTTAAGGGATTTGAGCTTATTTTTTTTTAAAATAACAAACATGTCATACTTACCTGTTCTGTGCAGCGGTTTTGCACAGAGAAGCCCTGATTCTCCTGTTCATGGGTCCCCCGCCGGCATTTCTGGTCCCTTTCACCCAAGCAGGCGCACTCCAGAGCCACACACAGCTGTGACTCAGCCCTGCCCCCTCTCTCTCCTCATTGGCTCACTGGCTGGTACAAACGATGTGCCCTGTATCCCAATGCACTCAGATATATTGCCTCCTAAATAGCTGTCTTACTATTTTCTCTAATGGGCTATATACAGTGCCTTGCGAAAGTATTCGGCCCCCCTTGAACTTTTCAACCTTTTGCCACATTTCAGGCTTCAAACATAAAGATATAAACTTTTCATTTTTTGTGAAGAATCACCAACAAGTGGGACACAATTGTGAAGTGGAACGAAATCTATTGGATTTTTGAAACTTTTTTAACTAATAAAAAAATGAAAAGTGGGGCGTGCAAAATTATTCGGCCCCCTTGCGTTAATACTTTGTAGAGCCACCTTTTGCTGCGATTACAGCTGCAAGTCGCTTGGGGTATGTCTCTATCAGTTTTGCACATCGAGAGACTGAAATTCTTGCCCATTCTATCTTGCAAAACAGCTCGAGCTCAGTGAGGTTGGATGGAGAGCGTTTGTGAACAGCAGTTTTCAGCTCTTTCCACAGATTCTCGATTGGATTCAGGTCTGGACTTTGACTTGGCCATTCTAACACCTGGATACGTTTATTTGTGAACCATTCCTTTGTAGATTTTGCTGTATGTTTGGGATCATTGTCTTGTTGGAAGACAAGCAGGCCCAAACCATGATGCTGCCACCACTATGTTTGACGGTGGGGATGGTGTGTTGAGGGTGATGAGCTGTGTTGCTTTTACGCCAAACATATCATTTTGCATTGTGGCCAAAAAGTTCGATTTTGGTTTCATCGGACCAGAGCACCTTCTTCCACATGTTTGGTGTGTCTCCCAGGTGGCTTGTGGCAAACTTTAGACAAGACTTTTTATGGATATCTTTGAGAAATGGCTTTCTTCTTGCCACTCTTCCATAAAGGCCAGATTTGTGCAGTGTACGACTGATTGTTGTCCTATGGACAGACTCTCCCACCTCAGCTGTAGTTCTCTGCAGTTCATCCAGAGTGATCATGGGCCTCTTGGCTGCATCTCTGATCAGTCTTCTCGTTGTCTGAGCTGAAAGTTTAGAGGGACAGCCAGGTCTTGGTAGATTTGCAGTGGTCTGATACTCCTTCCATTTCAAAATGATCGCTTGCACAGTGCTCCTTGGGATGTTTAAGCTTGGGAAATCTTTTTGTATCCAAATTTGGCTTTAAACTTCTCCACAACAGTATTACGGACCTGCCTGGTGTGTTCCTTGGTCTTCATGATGCTCTCTGCGCTTTCAACATAACCCTGAGACTATCACAGAGCAGGTGCATTTATACAGAGACTTGATTACACACAGGTGGATTCTATTTATCACCATCAGTCATTTAGGACAACATTGGATCATTCAGAGATCCTCGCTGAACTTCTGGAGTGAGTTTGCTGCACTGAAAGTAAAGGGGCCGAATAATTTTGCACGCACCACTTTTCAGTTTTTTATTTGCTAAAAAAGTTTAAAATATACAATAGATTTCGTTCCACTTCACAATTGTGTCCCACTTGTTGGTGATTCTTCACAAAAAATTTAAATTTTATATCTTTATGTTTGAAGCCTGAAATGTGGCAAAAGGTTGAAAAGTTCAAGGGGGCCGAATACTTTCGCAAGGCACTGTATATGGGTGTAAACCGACAGCTGAAAACTCCAGGAGATTCCACCACCAACCATTATTACACTCCATTCCGTACAGTCAATACGTTTGATGGAGGGAACATTTTTGAGATAGGCTGATGGGCTTGGGATTGAGACTACTGGAATGGGGATACACCAAAACCTGTCTGAAAAAAAGTATTTTTTTTATCCACTTCCCTACTGCGAGAATTCTGACGCTTCTCACATACATGTAAAAAAAATATTTTTTGCTTGAAAATTACTTTGAATCCTCGAGCATTTTATATTTCTAGAGAGGTGGGTTGTTGCAATTTGGTTTTTCAAGCACAATTTTTTGGGAAAAAATACACTTTGATGAATTTTATTGCACACATACACAAAATAATATCCAGATTTTTGGGAAAATATACAAAGATGATGTTATGCCAAGTAAATAGATACCTAACATGTCATGTTTTAAAATTGCCTATGCCTGTGGAATGGCACCAGACGATGGTACTTAAAAATCTCCATAGATGATATTTTAAAAGCCTTTACATGTTTACCAGTTTACAGTTTCACAGGTCTGGGGCTAGAATTATTGCTACCGCGCTGCTGGATGGACGCCTGAGATCGTAGCTCCTCCAGACGGCCGGGGTACACAGCAAACAGAGGCGGCGGATCTGCACAAAAAAGGCATCCCCTTATCCCTGAAGTGCCCGGCACTCACCCGCTATGGGCAGAAAGAAAAAAGAACCGGCCGGACCCGGGAAACTATCGCTCTTCTTCCCCCCTAAGGCGAGCACACGAGGCCAAGATGGCGCCGGCGGCTCCCCGCCGAGCAGGTCCGGCGGGTCCTCTCCTGCAACTCACAGCCCCAGCTCAGGAGGAAATTCGTCTGCCTCCCATCCCAGGTCACCGGAGATGTCTACTCCGAATCAGAGTCCAGCAAAGAGCAAGCCCAGGCTCTCAGCAAACTCCTCAGCCATCGAGGTAAGTCCTGAATGTAACTCTGCTAATACTACAGCAGAGCAGCCTGCCATGTTTAACTCCTTCCCGGCCACCAATCAACCCGTGTCAGAAACTGTACTGAAAGACATGCTAATGTCACTGCAAACCTCCTTAACTGCTAATATCTTGCAATGTGTGGCTACAGTGAAATCTGAAGTGACTGAACTAGGCAGCAGGGTAGACCATTTTGAGCATAAAAAGGGGCGAATTTGCTTCATCTCATAACAAGCTTATTGATGCGCATGACCAGCGAGATGATCGCATAGAGTCACTAAGAGAAAAAATCGCAGACCTTGAAGATCGCTCAAGGCGAAATAATTTAAAGGTCAGAGGCATCCCAGAATCTATACAAATCCACCAACTAAACCAATATGCATGCGACCTGATCAGATCAGCTATTCCCAGCATACCAGCTGCGGAGGTAATAATCGACAGAATCCACAGATTACCAAAACCCTCCTTCATTTCCGACGATGTGCCTAGACATGTGATCATGAGGGTGCATTTCTTTCATGTTAAAGAACAGCTGATGACCAACTTTCGCAAAAAAGAACATCTACCTGAGCGATTTTCTCGCCTGCAACTATATGCAGACCTCTCCCAGTACACCTTACAGAAAAGGAGATCACTCTTACCAATAACCAAAGCCCTAAGAAACCATGATGTTACGTACCGCTGGGGCTACCCCACTAAATTGGTCATCACCAGAAACAACACCTCATCAGTGATTTCTAACCTGGAAGGAGGGCTCGCACTGCTCCGCAAATGGGACATTCTTCCTGAACAAGAAGCGCAACCCCGCAAGCAGCCTGATAAACTATATGATCAACAAGAATGGCAAATCGTCTCTCACAAAAGGAAACACCACAAACCACAAGAAGATGTCGCCTCCAGGTCACCATCTTAAACACTTCTTTCAACAAATTACCCCGGCTCATTGGAGCCCTTCCACGTAATCTCCCCCCACGAGTTTTCTGCAGCATTCCTGCAATCAGATCCCTTGCGGGATCGTTTTTCTCTTTTTAACCGAAAGTTATGTTTATCCCCCTTTGTCTTCTTTTCTTTTCTATTCTGAGTTGTCTCGCCAGATGCATAGCCTCCTGTACTTCAGTATCCACGCACCCACTTTGAGATTCGAAAGAAGTCATGATGACACCAACAACACTCCTGGACCGCACAACCGCCAGAACCACGTTCTTCTAATGTACACAGCATCACCTATCAGGTACTTCTCCCAATATTATGCCACTCAATGTAACATCACTTAATGTAAGAGCCCCGAACCATCCAGCCAAGAGAGCCTCTTTGTGGAAGGAAGCCCTCAAATTGGGGAGTGATGTGATATGCATCCAAGAAACGCATTTTCAAGCTTCTGCATCTCCCACCCTTGCACATAAAAAATTCCCACACATATTTACCGCCTCTGCCTCTTGCAAACGGAAAGGAGTGCTCATTGCTGTAAAAAACACAGTGGCCTTCAAGTCCCATAGCGTCATTCAGGACCCAGAGGGCAGATTTCTGATCCTCCTATGTGACATTAATGGAAAGCCGTACACCATTGTTAGTGCTTATGCACCGAACAAGCACCAGTTTAGATTCGCCAAGAAACTTTTTTACAAAATCACCAAGTCCAGAAGAGGATCCCTAGTCATATGTGGGGACTTTAATCTGACAGCCAATCCAGAAATGGACTTGACGGGCAAGCCCTCACGTTTTCATGTAGCGCTCCAACCTCTCTTCCACATAGAAGATGTATATGATGTATGGAGATGCCAGCACGCTGAGGAGAGAGATTTTACTTTCCACTCAGCGAGACATAATTCTTACTCAAGGTTGGATATGGTCTTAGTGGATAAAGTCCTACTTCAAGCTGTGTCTTCTTCCAGTATACATGATATAACATGGTCAGACCATGCTCCTGTCTCAATATCTATACTGGAGGAACACACACTTAATCCGGCATATGTATGGAGAGTTAACTCACAAATCTTCAAATCTGCACAGAATGTAACTGATGTCGAGAAACAATTACGAGAGTTTTTCCATATCAACTCACATTCAGTATCAAATCCATTTATAACCTGGTGTGCCCATAAGGCTTTTATTAGAGGTATTTTTATCCAGATGAGCTCACGCATACGGAGGCAGAGGCTTCGGCTGCTGGAGGAGACGCTGAGAGAGATTCGTTCTTTAGAAACTATTAACAAGACCAGCCCATCCCAGCTACTTGCTAACGAATTATCTAAACTCCGAACGTCCCTGAGGTTGATGCTTCTAGAGCAACATGATAAGTATATTAAAGCTCTTAAACTGACAACCTACTCCTCAGGTAACAAAGCGGGCAAATTTATGGCCAACAGATTGAAAGCTAGAAAGCTACAATCCAAAATAGAACATCTAGTAGACCCCCACACCAAAACTAAAATCAGGGACCCGAAGGGCATAGCAGATGCCTTGGCGGCTTATTATAGAAAGTTGTACAATTTAAAAGACGACCCGGATACCACACAACCAGAGCAAGGTGATATTACATCCTTTTTAGAATCTCTCCATCTACCCGCTCTGTCGACAGACCAGCTTATTGAGCTGAACTCTCCTATTACACCCCAAGAAATATGTAAAGCTATCAAATCACTACCTTTAGGCAAATCACCTGGACCAGACGGTCTATCTAACGACTATTACAAGCAATTCCAAGACGTGCTCAGTCTGAATCTCTCTCCGGTCTTCGAGGCGACGGCAGCCTCTGCCTCCTTTCCATCAGAAATGTTGCAAGCCTATATAGTAACTATTCCCAAACCCGAAAAAGATCCATCACATCCAGCTAACTACAGGCCTATTTCCTTACTAAATACTGACCTCAAATTGTACGCCAAAATTATCGCCCACAGATTGACCCACATATTACCTACCCTCATAAATTCGGACCAAACTGGCTTCATAACCGGACGCCAGACATCCGATGCGACTAGGCGGGTTATAAACCTGATTCATTGTGCCGCAGACGGTCGAGTGCCTTCTCTGCTCCTCTCCTTGGACGCGGAGAAGGCATTCGACCGCATCCATTGGCAATACATGGAAGCAACTCTAAAGAAGTTTGGGTTCTCCGGACCTATATTATCAGCTATCCTGGCATTAAATTCCTCTCCATCAGCAAAGGTTTACACTTCTAACACGCTCTCCTCCTCCTTTTTAATCACGAACGGAACAAGGCAGGGTTGCCCCCTGTCTCCGTGTATCTTTAACTTGCTAATCGAACCCCTGGCAGAGGCTATACGGACATCACCCAGAGTTACAGGTCTCACACTAGGTGCTGATTCCCACGTCATAAATCTATTTGCAGACGATATAATTATCTTCCTGACAAACCCTGAGACTTCCCTAGCAGCTACCCATGAAATTCTCCAAAACTTCAGCGCAATTTCTTACTACAAAGTAAATTATACCAAATCACTACTCTTAGACTTAGGGATTGACCCAAAACTTCGCACCACCATACAATCATCCTATTCCTATACATGGAGTAAGGGAGAGATCCCATACCTAGGAATACGACTAGCAGCAGACATCAAACAATTGGCGGACATTAATTATTCCCTTCTTATCAACAAAATAACAAAGGAAGCCCAAAACATAACCAAATACGAACTCCAAATATGAACTCTCCTGGATGGGTCGTTTGGCTGCATTCAAAATGTTTGTACTACCTCAAATTTTATATATTTTCAGGACACTCCCCATACTACCCAAACGAGCACATTTTACGGCACTTACTAAATTAATGAAAGCACGCATTTGGAAAGGCATGAAACCACGCAGTTCCCATACCTTGTTGATGAAGCATAAGTTTGCAGGCGGCATGGGTATGATTGACCTGAAAGACTATTGGATAGCATCGCAGCTGGCTCAATTGCGCTGTTGGTTCCATCCAGACATAGACAACAGGTGGGTCAAGATTGAACAATCTTATGCCCACACCCTCGAGCTTAAAAATCTACTTATTGTTGACACCTGGAAACCTGGCATCCTTAAAAGATTGCCTCTCACCATTCAGGCCTCCTTAGAAGCCTGGAGATCTTACCATTCAACGACCCTTCCCACGTCACAGAAAACTTCCATCCCGATTCCATTAGAAGCCCTAGAAATAGCAATCTCAAACGTCTCCCTCCAAACATGGCATACCAAAGGAATTTTTGTCCTGAGCCAACTTTTCCAAAACGGTTCCCTCAAACCCTTTGAAACACTCCAGACCGAATTCAACATACCCCATACGGCACGTTTCACGTATATCAGAATTTCACATTTCTTAAACTCCCTCAGTTCGCCGGACATACTAGTTCACACACCAAGTTGGCAATACCTTACTAATAAAAAAGGGAATAGGAAAGGGACTTTAGTGTTCTACAACCAACTGCAAAATAAACTTACCTTTAACAAGGCTACACCACATATGAAGTGGGAATCAGATCTAGGAACCTCATTCACCTCTGCTCAATGGGTTACAGCTATAAAACATGTCTACCAAGCCTCTAAATGTGTCAACCATTGGGAACTAGCACACAAAATCACCTTGAGATGGTACCTTACGCCATACAGGATTTCAAAGTTCTCACCAACACAGTCTCCTCTATGTTGGAGGAACTGTGGAGGTGTTGGTCAGATTAGGCACGTCTTCTGGTCCTGTAAACACCTGAAGAGCTTCTGGAACAAGTTGTTTCGCATTATCTCTGCAGTAACCAGCATACTAACCCCCCCCCCCCCCCAGCAGCCCTAGCCATACTCAATATTGGCATAGAGCATTACCCACCTGACTGTCGCAGAATAGTCACCCATATCCTTTTGGCTGCCAAAATGCTCATTGCAAGAAAATGGAGAACAAACTTAGCTCCAAATGTTTCCGAAGTACTTAATATGGTACAACACAACTTTACATTTGAGAAGATATTAGCAAATAGGCTAGGAAACGAACGCACCTTTGACTACCATTGGAAACCGTGGGTCTCTTGGACAAAATGTAATAGCTGAAAACCGAGACAGCTCATGGAGGATGTGCCTAGTTTGACTAACCGAAGGTCGGCCCTGTCTGCCCCTCCTTCGCTGATCATTCTTTAATGTTTTTTTTTTTTACTGAGTATTCAATCTTATTCTTCTCAAAAGACACAACTCAGATCTCCCTTTTCTCTCTCCCCTTTTCTCTATTTCCCTTTCTCCTGTAAATCCTACTAGCTCTAGGAGGTCTATCTACATGAGCTTATAAAGCTTTTCACTTGTTGTTCTGTGTTCTCAGAATTGTTTGATATGTTATTTAGACGCTGTTGATACACACCTGACAATGTAATTCATGTACATACCTCTATGCTAAATCTGCTCAACTTTAGAGTATGTTATCTCATTGTTTGTATCTCCGTTAAAAAATTTCTTAATAAAAAACGAATTAAAAAAAAAAACTGGTTGGAGCAGTTTCAGGCTCCCCAATTGAATGGGAGAGCCTGGGAAAGACAGCAGGGGGTACCCCCGTCTGCTGCCTGTAGAAGTGATTGAGTGGCTGTAAAGCCACTTGAATCACTTCTACAAAAAAGAACAAAACCAGCTGAAAATTTTGATACCAAAATGATGCCAGGTGGTATCCCGCTACAACTACTTAAAGTGGTTGTATACCCAAATTATTAACTTTTACCTACAGGTAAGCCAATAATAAGGCCTACCTGTAGGTAAAATGAATATGTCCTAAACCTGTATGGTTTAGGAGATATTTACTTTGCATGCAGCCGCTAAAGTCAGCGGTGCATGTGCTGTGAGGACCCGGCTGAAGGTCTGGCAAAAGCTGCCGGACCTTGCTGGGAAGAAAACTCCTGCGCGCATACGCGGGAGTGACGTCATTGTGGCTCCGGCAACTCACAGCGCCAGAGCCGCGAACCCGGAAGACATGCCGAGGGCAAAATGTCAGCTTCCTCGGCATGGACCAGGTGAGGTACTGACACCTCATTCTAAGGTAAGTATTTCATAATGAGCTAGTATGCGCTGCATACTGTAGTGATCTAATATAATCGTCGTTCCTCGTAGATGGAATATAGTTATTAAAAGTATTGTCTCCGCAGCAAAACCCGATTCTCCCAGAGAGAGATTTTATTGACTTCCAAAACAGAACATTCTTACAGACGACAAAATCCAACAGAGTTCATGACACGACAGTGCTAGTAATATTTAGAGCCCCATGGAAACATGTGACTCTTGGGTGCCTTCGTAAGAACACACACTTCTAAACAGATTGAACGTCCTGTTATATCCCCCACACACACTTAATGTCTGAGCAATTTGAATGGGCGTTTCCATTAAATGCCCCGGTCTTTCAGAGTGACAGGAGATAACGCCAAGCCCCAATTTACATTCTTGCATATTCCCCCTTTGACATGTGTGAATACTGATTAGATTAAGACAATCATTATCTGTTCCCTTTCATATGTGGAGTAAGTCTGGTCTGGCCATTTGTCCTTTGACCAACAAACCCTCTTTCAATATGCGCAACCAGACTAACAGCTACCAAAGCGGCCTGCCTAGAATAAACTTGTCTTTAGAATGCCTAAATAAAAACACTACATATAATAAATATGTATATATATAATGTATATATATGTATACATATATATATATATTAGATATAATATACTACATATACCCCCACTTGGGTCGTTCTAACTACTAGAACTGACCCATAAATCAAGCAACAAACATAGCATTACCGACTTGAGGTATTGGATGCTTCACAATGGCTCATATGAAATATAAAGTTGAAACTGGTTACATCTCTCTTCACCAGCCTCTAAAATATCCCCATGAAACAGTCATTAGATAATATAGCTTTAGACCATGACTGGAAAAGGATTCGGTAAACATCCTTACGTTCGTAAGAACACACACTTCTAAACAGATTGAACGTCCTGTTATATCCCCCACACACACTGAATGTCTGAGCAATTTGATTGGGCGTTTCCATTAAATGCTTTGATCTACCCCGGTCTTTCAGAGTGACAGGAGATAACGCCAAGCCCCAATTTACATTCTTGCATATTCCCCCTTTGACATGTGTGAATACTGATTAGATTAAGACAATCATTATCTGTTCCCTTTCATATGTGGAGTAAGTCTGGTCTGGCCATTTGTCCTTTGACCAACAAACCCTCTTTCAATATGCGCAACCAGACTAACAGCTACCAAAGCGGCCTGCCTAGAATAAACTTGTCTTTAGAATGCCTAAATAAAAACACTACATATAATAAATATGTATATATATAATGTATATATATGTATACATATATATATATATTAGATATAATATACTACATATACCCCCACTTGGGTCGTTCTAACTACTAGAACTGACCCATAAATCAAGCAACAAACATAGCATTACCGACTTGAGGTATTGGATGCTTCACAATGGCTCATATGAAATATAAAGTTGAAACTGGTTACATCTCTCTTCACCAGCCTCTAAAATATCCCCATGAAACAGTCATTAGATAATATAGCTTTAGACCATGACTGGAAAAGGATTCGGTAAACATCCTTATTATATCACATCAAGATCTTGAATATTGCACAAAAACGAGCGGATGTCACAGTCCATTCTTCAATTTTCAACTTCAACTTCATCACATCTCTCATTGAAAGTAGACTTGGTGTGCTTGGTGTGCTGGGAGCTCCGATCCACATAAATCCAGGATTCCTCTCCAGGCTCAAGGTTTTCATTTTCTTAAAGATGCTTTTGCACAAACACCAGCAAATCCCGAAATTCTACTTCCATCTTTATAGTAAGAAGAACCATCCATGTACCAGCTCTCACTTTCAAGTTCAAAAGGTTTGGATACGGCTGAAAAAAAAACTGCTATTGCTGTACTTTGTAATTTGCTGTAGGCCGACTCCTCATTTCCATCCTTAATAGAGCAGTTACTTGAATCATTCAGTCCATAATTCCACCTGAATGGTATACCAATCTATATACCAATCTATAATCCATATATCCATATAATCCATATATAATCCCCCACTTTCAGATAGAATCAGCTTGACATCAGCGTTTATCAGATCTTCTATCCAGACAAAGCAGCAGTGGAAAATCTTGCCAGTAAAGTTAGGTCTTTTTTCATCCATATGTCAATAATATTAATGACTGATTCAACAAAGTTTCAAATCATGACTGGAGTGATGAATTTCACTCACCCCTCTTATAAATTTAGGAAAACCACCCAACATACTATAATTTATGCTATGCCAAGCCATTGTGCAGCATCTCACCTTAGATGTCAAATATATTGATCAATATGCAATATGTAATATGCAACATGTTATGTAACACGAAAATTATTTTAGGTTTAAATGTTTCGCTCTGGTTTTAAGATAAAGTTCAAGAAATAAAACATAATAAAATAAAAAATCAAAATAAAAATGGAAAAGGGTGAAAAATAAAAATAAAAAATAGGGCTTGATGAATAAAAATGGGAAAGGGTGAAAAATAAAAAATAAAATATAGGGAAAAGTCCATTGTCCAAGTCAAAAAGTAAAAAAAAAAAATAAGTCAATTGCTTGATGAATATTGAGAGAGTCCATGATATTGTTTATTCAGTGTTTCTCCCCCACTAGCCAGAAATTTCAGCTTGCAGTTCACATGCTATGCAGATGCAGTATCTTCAATATATCTGAAAGACAAAAAAACTCTCCAACAAAACTAATTAGCAAGATCCTTAAACATTCTTTGAAGTTAAAACAAAGGACTATTTACACATCCACAGGTTGAAACTAAACCACCCCCACTGCTAGAGAAATGTCATTTGTATTCAAAAACAGATCTGGATAATGTAATCTGTTTAGCTGTCCCAGCAATGTGTTATGTTCCATTTTCATTTTATCGTACTCAATCTTCAAGTGGTCATATTTCTGTTTTAACTGAGAAAATGGTATCCAAGCCTTAGATACTTTTTTATTATGATTTTGGTCAGCTCTGCTTTTCATATTAATATCACCTATATTTGACCTGGTGTCTCCTCTTTGATTGTTATCATAAGACATTATCTTTTGATCTTTATGTTCAGTATTTGTCCTAAACAATGTGGCTAAATCAATCTTGACAGCTTGCTCATTTGACTTTCTCCATAAATTGTCTGCTTTCAACAATACATCTTTTAAATCATGGGGATTTGGGGTAACTAGTAAAATATTTTGTCTAATCTCTTCGTTCAAAGCATGTAGAAATATACTCATATGTAACAAGCCACCATGCTCAAATGCAAGATTATTACTGACCAATATTTCCATAATAGATTTTATCCTTTCTGACAGTTCGTAGGGAGATTCACTTTTCATTTGTTTGATCTTCCCATGAACAGTAACATCAGAACGTACACCATACAAAACACATAATAATTCCAGTAATATGTCCCTTGTCCTCATTGGCTGAGTACAGATCTGCTTAATTCTCACCCAAAGACTATTTCCTATAGAATGTTGCATAACTCTGTCAAAATCAGATGGGTTGAGGTTGTACATATCTCTGACATTCTGCAAGTCACAAAACCATTTTAAAAATCTGTTTAAATCATGGCAGGGAATCATTCCTATTTCTTTAAGAATTGCATCTAATTCTTTTGGTTTCAAAGGCTTCATTACAAGCTGAACTTCACCTGCATTATTATTATTGTTATAAACTGTGGTGGTCACAGTGGGTGCAGCTGGCAATGAATTATCAGATTTAATATGAGGTTCTGTTTCATTTGATAGAATGTTTGTATTTGCATTTTGCTGCAGATTCGATGCATATCTGCATTCCTGAGATCTCTTCTCTAATTCCATAATTCTTAGTTTCAATCTTTCATTTTCCTCTGATAATTCATTACAACGTTTAGACTTCTCAAGCAGAGCTTCCCCAATGGTGACTGCATGCAATTTTAAATTTACAGTCTCAGATTCTGATTGGTTTTGTAACCTCTGACAAACCTTGTTGCTATTATCAACTGCACTCTGTAACTGGGTAATTTCCTCAACCTTATCCTTCAACGAACTTTCCATTGTTAAACAGCAAGATAACAAGCCCTGTACAATACAACCTTTTCTTTTACTTTCTGAAATTTTGCTCTCAAAAACAGTTTTTTTCTAAAAATTCATTCATCATAGTCCATGTCTGCTTATATTTTTCTGGCACTTCATAAGGACCGCCATGACGCTTAATACATTTTAACACCCATCTGTTAACTTTATCAGAACTGACACTAGCTTCACACTGAGTAAGCATTTTTACTATATTATTAATAATTTAAAAAGAGAGAAATATTTTACTCACCGCATTAATTACTCCTTCAACTTCCAGTTCAGGTCTTCTGGTACACGATACAGTCCTTTTCTTCGTTTCCAGTCTCCAGAGAATAATTCTGGGGTTCCAAACTTGTTTGATTTTGTAGATCAGACTCTCTTATGTCACAACCAGACGTTAGAGTCACAGCACAGGTCTTGGGTCTCCATCAGACTTCTGTCCAACTCACAGGATTGTTTTCATTGTTTTCACCACCGACTTCTGTTAAGTCCTGAAAATGCTCTTCTGGTCGCTTGCACGGCACCAATGTAGTGATCTAATATAATCGTCGTTCCTCGTAGATGGAATATAGTTATTAAAAAGTATTGTCTCCGCAGCAAAACCCGATTCTCCCAGAGAGAGATTTTATTGACTTCCAAAACAGAACATTCTTACAGACGACAAAATCCAACAGAGTTCATGACACGACAGTGCTAGTAATATTTAGAGCCCCATGGAAACATGTGACTCTTGGGTGCCTTCGTAAGAACACACACTTCTAAACAGATTGAACGTCCTGTTATATCCCCCACACACACTGAATGTCTGAGCAATTTGATTGGGCGTTTCCATTAAATGCTTTGATCTACCCCGGTCTTTCAGAGTGACAGGAGATAACGCCAAGCCCCAATTTACATTCTTGCATATTCACATTATGCCCTTGCCTTACAGGTTTTTTGTCCTGTGCGTATACAACCGCTTTAAACACCAGGATATCATATGACATCCATGCAAGGAGAAGTGGTTAGCCTTTTGCCTGCTGGGCACTTCTACCCCCTTCCTGCCCAGGCAAATTTTCAGCTTTCAGGACTGTCGCACTTTGAATGACAAATGTGTGGTCATGCAACACTGTACCCACGCACGGTGATCTCGGCCGCCTCATATTGCTAGGACACGGCGTGACCCCGATCTCTGTAAAGAGCCACGGCTCTTTAACCATGGGATTAACTGTGTCCAGTCACAGCTGGTCACATATAAACAAGGAGATGCTGGTAATGGGCTCTCCTCTCCTCACACTGACAGAGTGTGAGGAGAGGAGAGCCGATCAGCGGCATCTCCTCACAGAGGACATCTAGGCATGTAATCAGGGCACTGATTACAATAAAGCTCCCACAGTGCCAGCAGTGTGCCCACCAGTGCCAGCTGTGAGTGCCCACCAGTGCCAGCAAACAGTACCCATAAGTGTAAGCAATCAGTACCCATTAGTGATCCCAGTCAGTGCTGGCTATCACTGCTGCCAACCACTGCTGCCCATAAATACCTATCACTGATGGCCATCAATGCCACCCATCAATGCCCATCAATGCTGCCTATCCGTGTCACCTATCTGTGCCCACCAGTGCCGCCTATCTCTGCCCACCAGTGCCACCCATCAGTGCCCACCAGTGCAGCCTATCAGTGCTCATCAGTGCCACATATCAGTGCCACCTATCAGAGCCCATAAGTACGGCATATTCGTGCCTCCTATCAATGCCTATAAGTACGGCATATTCTTGCCTCCTTATCAGTGCCACCTAATCAGTGCCCATAAGAGCCACGTCATCAGTGCCCATCAGTGAAGCCTATCGGTGCCCATCAGTTAAGGAGGAAAATTACTTATTTAAAAAATTTACTGACAGAAACTAAGAAACAAATATTTTTTTTCAAATTTTTCAATCGATTTTTTTTTTTGGGGGAAAAAAAACAAAACGCCCAGAAGTGATTAAATACCACCAAAAGAAAGCTCTATTTGTGTGAAGAAAATGATCAAAAAATTCACATGGTTACAGTGTAGCCTGACCACGCAATTGTCATTCAAAGTGTGACAGCGCTGAAAGCTGGAAAATGACTTGGGCAGGAAGTCGTTTTTTTTTTTTTTTAAAAAAATCTTTTATTTATTTAAAAAGTAAAACATTGATACAGTCAGTAAAGCATTTGTATAATAAACCTTACAAGATATATATTCATCTTTAACATAAAACAGAACAAGTTGTACCATGAAGGTTTCAATGGTGGATGTCGAAGCATGTGAAATGTTTCCCAATATGACTATTGATGGACATCATCTATAAATGCTCTAATTGAGCCTAGGTAGCTCTGCAGAACCATAAATAGAGAGGAAAGGTAAGAATAGAGTGTCAGCCTTTCGCAAGGAGGACACAGTGACTGTATTGAAGTAGTCCATAACCACTGGGTTTTTTAGTTCTTGCTAAACAAACAATAAAATACAATTTTGAAAAAAAAAATGTTTTCTTTGTTTCTGTTATTAAACTTTGTATATAAGTAATTTTTCTCCTTCACTGATGTGCGTAATGAAGCACTAATGGGTACTAATAGGTGGCACTTATAGAGGGCACTGATAGGTGGCACAGATAGGTGGCACTGATTGATGGCACAGATGAGCACTGATATATGACACTGATGAGCAGTCACTGATGGGCACTGAAAGGCAGCACTGACAGGCATTACTGTCAGCATGAGGAGAGGAACACAGATGGCTGCCATTTCCTTCTTTACATGTGATCAGCTGTGATTGGACACAACTGATCATATGGGTAAGGAGCCTCATCATTGGGTCTTTACCAGGATCAGTAATATGTTGTGTCCCAGGGACAGAATGCACCAACGATTGCCACGCAGCTCGCCACCCTGTCAGCACAAGCGCAGCGAGAGTGGGAGGACATCATTTGACGTCCTCCCAGAATGAGAGTGCTCCTTCCTGCCCGTCATTAGACAATATGGTGGGCAGGAAGCAAGATGACCAGGTGAGAATTATTACTAAATATATAAACAGTGTTTTTGCGCTAAAGTGCATCAAAATGTTAAAGTGCTCTATAAATGCATCAAACATAAAAGTGCTATATATATGTGTAATATGCCAATCAATGGTCACTTGGGTCGTGACTCAAAAGCTGGTACTACACTGAGTGAAGTGAATCAATCATCAAAGAAAATATATAAGTGAAAAATAAATAAATATATATAAACACTTCATAAATAACAATCAATAATCAATTAAAAACATAATACAAGTGAATAAATGTGGTATAAAAACACTAAAATCTCCAATCACATATAAAAAACCATAAGCGGATATAAATGGATCAATAAATAAATTATTCGGTGGGTGAAACCGAGTCCACAAGGTGGTTCATAAAAGAGATAGTGTGATAGACGTGACACCCATAAAAACAGCTCTATTAGTCTCTATAACGCAGATATACACAGGTTCTTTCTTTCTCCAAATGTGGGGGGTGCTGGGTAGTGAGGGCCTGCTCGTCAATAGTGCTCTCTAGCCTCTCACCTCTCTTAAGGTCAAAATGGGCATCTACAAGACCAACTGTAGCAGTTTCCAGCTCTCCATTCCCTGTGCAATCTGTCTCACAGCAACAAGGTCCACAATCCAGATCTCCACTTCCCCACAGACGTATCACCAGAAATGGCCCTCCACTTGTATATGTACAGGGTGTACCGCAATCCTGCAGTGATGGCTCACCCTCCGTGGGTGGTGTATTGATTGCCAAATGAGAAAAAGTGGAGAGAGGGACCCCGATCGTGAAGTATATCAAACCAAATTTATTTATAAAAAAGTAAATGCTTACATTGATAAAAACAGCTGGATGAGTGTACGCGCGGTCTCCGTGTCAAACACTTCCGGTATCCCGATTGGTCGGGATACCGGAAGTGTTTGACACGGAGACCGCGCGTACACTCATCCAGCTGTTTTTATCAATGTAAGCATTTACTTTTTTATAAATAAATTTGGTTTGATATACTTCACGATCGGGGTCCCTCTCTCCACTTTTTCTCATTTGGCAATCAATACACCACCCACGGAGGGTGAGCCATCACTGCAGGATTGCGGTACACCCTGTACATATACAAGTGGAGGGCCATTTCTGGTGATACGTCTTTAAACAACATGTTCAAGTGAGGAACAAAAAATATTGGCACCTGTTACAGACAGACTCTGCTTTGGGTGCCAGGATCTGGCAATACATTACAGCCGAGAGCAGTTTTGAATTACATTTTATCCTTTAGAAATTTTATTTTGCTGCTCTCATTCATAAAATAATGTATGGCCACTATGTAAGCAGCCTTACATAGTGTGGGGCGTGGACTCAGCACCCTGAGCCATGATTGGCCAAAGGCACCCTGCCTTTGGCCAACCATGGCTCTCACAGCAGAGTACACTGTGATTGGCCAAAGCATGCAGGTCAGGTGCATGCTTTGGCCAATCATCAGTCGTCAGTGCACTGCGATCTTGCAGTGCATTGACTGTCTCACCGTTGATTATGGGGCATTCCACAGGTGCTCTAATTTCCCACGAATGCCCCATAATTTCTAAATTCGGCGAGCGGGCGAACACTCGATGTTCAAGTCGAACTTACGTTCAACTCGAACATTGGGCTCATCCCTAATGTTAAGTACCACTGTTCCATGGAAATAATGCTTACTTGCCCAATGGCGATCTTCCATTTGAACAATATATGTGTCCAAAAGGGCTATCAGAAAGGAAATGCAACAGCCCAAATTCTTAACTAAACTTTATACCGATTAAAACTGCCCCCCCCCCCCCATGGTTCCATAGGGGGAATTCAAAAATTGGCTTGTTCAAATGCCACCTCTATGTGCTGATGCAAGTAGGAATCTCCTATCCTGCAGCCACATCAGCCCTAAATATGATCTCCTGCCACTTCCAGAACCATGGGGATGAAATTTTCGCACCAGAAGGCCGCTGGCACGCACTCTCAGTAGCTTTTTTATAGTGACATTAGAAAGGTGCATTCCGCATCGCCTGCCCAAGAAGAGGAAGAATACCTCCCACTCCCAGGTCATTGACGTTGGGATCTAGAACCAATTACAGCACCAAAAGAGGGCCCCCCAGGGGAAAAAATAAGGAACCACGGGAGGTCCACACGTATAAGGGGAAAATGTTCACTTGGGGAAGGCAAACCAGCCAAACAAAGGCGAAATGGGGAAAGAGAGACACTATCTACATATCTTAGACCATGGATTGCATATCATAAATCCTAGATCATCACAATATTAGAAATGTAAATAACGGTTGGTACTTTTAGAATGCATCGACATCTCTTAATATATAAACAAATGCAAAGGGATAAAAATGGAGCATATGGTAAATTGGTAACAAACAATGTCCTATACATGGAGCCCCACCTAAGATAATTACTCAAACCAGAATGCAAAAAGATCCCAACATGTAACATAAAAAAAAAAATATGGCACCAATACATGTACAATACAGCATAGGATGAAAAAAGGAACAAAGTAGGAGGGGAGAGAGATTGAGGTACCTTTTTGCAGCAAACAAGCTGTTACATCTGTGCTAATGTTAATTGTGTTAATTTTTCCAAACCTCCTGAGGCAAACCCCTCCAGAAAGGGTTTGAAATTAGTTGCCTCATTTAAACCTGAAGAAATAGTGGCGTTAAGATGATGGATCCACCTCAGCTCCTGCTGGAGGAGAAACACATTCCAGTTGCCATCCCCAGTAGCTGGGGTGGATCCTGTCCAATGCCAGTACCTTCACCTTGTGGAAGACATAATTGTGCCTGTGTTCCACAAGATGACTCACCGGTAACTCAATATATCCAGTTTTCATACTTTAAATGTGTCTGTACTATATATGCGTTTTCATAAATCAAGTTATGTCTTTCCTAGATAGATCGACCCACAGTCACAAATGAGCATATAGACCACCTCAAACGTTTTACAATTCACAAAATGTGCTGGTTTAAAAAGTTCCCCAGTTGGTAAAACAAACCGTTTGATGGTCTCCATATATTGACAATAAGCGCAGGAGCTGCATCCAAAGGCGCCCCTGTCTTTTTAATTAAAAAAAAAATGGCGTGGGAGTCCCTCCAAAATCCATACTGGACCCTTATCTGAGCACGCAACCTGGCAGGCCACAGGTCGCTGTTCTCTCGTCCCCCCTCCTGAACCATACCAGGCCACATGCAAACTCCTAAGAAGAGGACGTGTATACCGCTGCTGGCTGACGCGTTTCAAAGGTAACGCCTTCTTCTTCAGAGGCTCTAAAGAAGAAGGTGTTACCTTCGAAACACATCAGACAGCAGAGGTTTGCACGTCCTCCTCTTAGGATCTGGAGACTGCTATCAGTGGACCGACTGTCACAAGTCAAAGACTGTTTTAAGTGTGATTTTCCATCTACCTTTGTGAGTAGTTTTAATTATGTTTTATCTTAATAAATGTGTCAAAGGATAATGCACAAGGCTGGTGCACCCTCTTTTTTCTGTTTTCTTGTTTGATTGTTTGAATTTAGAGGTTGCAGCCGAGATGTCTTGAAAAAGGGCTATTCTCGCATAAGGAGGTGGAAATGAATGGAAGGATTTGGCCACCCGTAGTAGTCGTTATTTAATATGATAAAAGGAGATCCGTGTTAGCACGTCCCTGGGGATTGTGTCAGGCAGGTGCGCCAGTTTGGGGTGCCTTATTTTTTAATATATCCCTAGGAGTAAGTTCCGGGATAAGTTTCCGGAATAGCTGTTGTAAATACAGGATGAGATATTGCGGTTTAACAGCTTCAGGGACCCCTCTTATTTTTATATTATTACGGCATGACCAATCATCGAAGTCTGCCACTTTTAATTGCAGCTTGCAAATTGTGTCAGTTGCGATTCATGTGTGTCAACCATGTCATCTTGGGCTTTAATAACTTTTCCCAGTTGGGATTCTAAATGATCAGTACGGGTCTCAACGGCCTCAATCCTGTTAGAGATCTGGGAATTTAAGGAGCGTAGCTCTATCTGAAGGCTAGTTTGGAGAGAGAGAGAAGCATAATTTTTATGAGGTGTGATCAGAAGCAGGGGCATCTGATGCAGGAAATGCAGCTAGTGAAGCTGTGTGTTCTGCAGGTATGTCTGTGTGAGACTCATTGAGATCCGCCCAGTGAAGCTTCTTAGCAGAGGGTTGTTTCTGGGGAGAGTGTGCAGGGGATTCTGACACCCTCTTAGCTCTGTCTGCTGCTGGAGAGTCGCCATGCTGCAGAGTGGCCTCCTCCATTTCACAGAGGTTGTCAGGGTCTGGAGCCATTTGTGCCTGTGCGTGAGGTGAAGGAGGAGGGCAGCCACTCTCCCGGGTGCCATCTTGGATGTTCCTGATGCCTGGGGATTTCTTCTGGTCATAGCCCAGGTGTAGTGCAGAGGATGTACCCTGGAGGGGCTGGCAATGGCTGTCTTTATAGTGGTGAGCTGCTTTTGGGACACGTGAGGTGAGGAGATCTACAGAGGAGCGGCCATCTCAGTCAGAGGCAAGGACACGCCCCCAATTCTGGATTTTTATCTGGGCATAGAACTCTGGCTATGTGTTGTAATTGAGAGGCCAGATAGTAAAGCCATGGGTTTGGAAGTGCCAGCCCACCTGCTTCCTTAGGGCGCTGCAACTGTTCCAGTTTCAGTCTGGCAGTCAAATCGTGCCAGATGAGAGACCTGAATATTGAATTAATGATGCAAAACTGCTTCAGTGGAACAACAATTGGAGAGTTTTGGAGTATGTATAAATCCTGTGGCATTAGGATAATTTTGATCAAGTTTATTCTACCTACCGGGGAGATTTTCAATCTAGATCATACCTTGACCCGATACTGGCAACGGTTTAGTAACAGGATCAGGTTCAAGGTAATATATTCCAGAGGGTGGGGAGTGACCTTTATACCTAAATACCTGAACTCAGAAGATACAGGGATATCCATTAGGGATACTGACTGTGGGTCTGGTTTCTTATCTAACAATATAAGGGATGATTCAGTCCAGTTGGTCAGTAAACCAGAGTAGTGGCCAAACATGTGAATGACCCCCATGGCCTTCCTTTAGGGATGACGATGTGTCTCCCAATAGGAGCATGGTATCATCTGCATACAGCATCAGCTTTTCTTGCAGCTATGCATACCGAAACCCTTGGATTCCCAAATTAGAGCAAATTCAGGCTACCCATGGCTCAAGAGCAAACAAAAGTGGCGATAGAGGGTATCCCTGTCTAGTGTCTCAGAATAGGCAAAAGTACAGAGATACTCTCTCTGCCTCTCTAATTGCTGCCTTTGGGGAACTATAAAGTAATTGAACCCATGCAATATACTCTTTCTCTAGCCCAAATTTGTGCAGGATAGCCCAAAGATATGACAATTCAATACTGTCAAAAGCCTTGTGGGTATCGAGAGAGAGCAAAGCTCTATCCCCCATGTTATCAGACCTTGATTGTATATTGATAAATAATCTGCATAGATATATAGCCGTGGACTTCTGAGGCATAACCCCTGCTTGGTCTGAATGAATTATGCAGGATATCATCTTGTTCAGTCTCATGGCCAACACCTTCTCCGATATTTTCACATCCATTTATAAAAATGGATATCGTCCTATATATGCCGGGGTCCAAGGGGTCCTTCCTGGGTTTCAGCAGTAAGTCTATAATGCCTTTAGTCATAGAGAACGGAAGGCATCCATTTTTGTTGGCTTTGTTAAACACCTCTAATGCCTCGTACACATGGTCGGAAATTCCGACGGAAAATGTCCGATCGTAAAATGTTGTCGGAAAATCCGGCCGTGTGTGGGCTCCATCGGACTTTCCTGCTCTCAAATTTTCCGACAACAAGTCTGATCGCACTTTTTCCGATCGTGTGTAGAGAATTTCGACGGACAAAGTGTCACGCATGCTCAGATCAAATTACGAGACCAAAGCTATTGGCTACTAGCCTCTACGTAGTTCTGTCGTACGCAACGAACGTCACCACGTTCAGAATGATTGGATTTTCCGTCAACTTTGTCTGACCGTGTGTATGCAACACCAGTGTCGGACAAAATCCGTCGGAAAAAATCTGACGGATTTTGTGTTCGGAATTTCCGACCGTGCGTACGGGGCATAACAATTTAGGCAATAGGGTCTCATCATGTTGCTTATACACCTCGGCAGGAATACCATCTACCAGTTTGGGAATACACTGGTCGCCACTTGTAGCTCCTCCAAGTGTCAGAGGAGCATTTAGTTGTTGCCTAGCACTATCCGACAAAGTCGGTAGCTCCACTTCTCCAAGATATGTGTGTAGGGAATCTTCTGTGTAAGTTTGCTGAGGTCGGTACAGATCAGAGTAATAGGACACAAGCACTGATATAATTTCATCAGGAGATTTTATGACTATACCAGTGGAAGCCGGTGGAGCTCCAATGTCTGCTGTGAGTGGGCGATTTTTGCTAAAAGGCGACCGAAATGCTCACCCTCCTCATAGAATGCAACTTTACTAAAAAATATTTTATGTTCCGCTGTAGAGGAAGTGAGAGGACTTAATGCATCCTGAGCTGATAACCATGCCTCTCTTCAGACCTCCGTGGGATTAGAAATGAACTCCGCCTCCAAGTCATGCACTAAAAATTCTACCCCCTCCCTTTGTGCATTAGATGTCCTCTTAAAAGCTTTAATTACCCTAATAAACAGGCCCCTAAGAAAGGCCTTAAAGGTTTCCCACACCACCCCTGCGTCTGGGTGCCCCACCTGATCCTGCCAAAAATCTGTAATTTTCTTAGCTATCTGGGCCTGAGCATGGGGCTCTAGCTAGTGTCGACAGGGGGCAAACCTCCAGATTGAGAACCAGCTGGAAGAGATCGGAAATCCCTCTAAGAGCAAATTTAATCTCTGTCACAGATCAGACAGCAGTGTCCGAGCAGAGGCACAGATCAGTGCGTGACAATACTAGGTGGGACTTCGAAAAGGCACGAAAATTGCCTTTGCCCATGGTTTTTACTCCTCCATGGATCACACCAACCCACTTCATCAACCATTTTTTTTTCTAAACTGTGCGGCACACTCCTCTCCCCTGCACCACTGGGGGGTGCTTGTCTAATAAGGGGTCTAGGTAGCAATTGAAGTCACCCAGGATATATACCGGCACATCCAGATGACCCAGATGGTACTACTTCCTGGTAGTCAAGTGAAACGTGCTTTAAAACACTCACTGCTTGAGAAAAGGAGGTATGAGTGGAGTGATAGATCTTACCCACCCACCTATAATTCAGACAAGACAGGGAATCAGGTGTGAGATGAGTCTCCTGCAGGGCACAGACAGCAGGGAGATATTTGCGTAAAGAGGTTGATACCATAGCACACACGTTCCATGACACCACAGGTATTGTAGTCATCATCCCACATTAAAGATATGCACATCAGGATAGTAGGCATCACATTCCATATTACCAAATGCCATTCCCTCCCACCCCAGTCCCAACAGCATAGTATCAGCAAAGTTCAGAGTATGCAGTGGAAAACCCAAAGTGACTCAATACTGATAGGTTGAATTCTCTGTACTGCTCCAGAAAGATAGTTCCAAACAAGTTGGCTGGGCTTTATTATTAGAAAAGATTCAATTAGGAGCACATATTCATTTTATTTTATGAATTGCATTTAATTTTGTATTTTGTGGTGTTTACACAGTTTATTTCAGTGCCTTCAGCTGCATTTGGATGTATTTGCTTTAATCATTCTTTAATGCTATATATAATTTTAGGTTAGCTGCTTGGGCTATAGGTATATTTTGGTGTGTGCAGTGTTGTTTTCGGTTTTACTAAATTCAAGGCAGCCGCTTAAAGTGAAGGGGTATATTAGTCTCAGCAATGGTTCAACAGTGATAATATAAAGATGTTTAGTAAGGAAAGATGGCCATACATGTCCAATAATGTGCTTAGCAAAAGACAAGCACACATGTTTTAAATGCTACCAGTGCCCCACCTCATTAAGGCTGGATTCACACCTATGCATTTTTAGTGCTTTTTGCATTTTGCAGATTTGCAGTACAGTCCATTTAACATGGTTTCCTATGAAACACGTTCTGTAGTGCAAATCTTCAAAATGCAAAAAGCGCTAAAACTACATAGGTGTGAATCCAGCCTAAAGCAGAACTTTACCCATAACAGTTTGATAACAAAACAACACACATTCCTCATTAATAACTATACTACCAAAATCAGGGTGTGCTTCAAATTCCCTCCAGCCCCACTCCTGTTTCTTCTTGCTAAAGACCCCCATTTTTTTTGAAGCCCAGAACAGTCACTTCCTTATTGGAAACTCTCCTTCTCTCCTTGGTCTCAAAAATTACTGTGTATGTCACATTCTTTAAATGAAATTGATTGATTTAAAATAAAACTGATAAAACCGATTGTAAGTCTTGGCTCAGATAGAAAGGAGGCCATAGCTCCCAACTGTCCCTGATTTCTAGGGACTGTCCCTGATTTGGAGCAATGTCCCTCTGTCCCTCATTCCTCCTCATTTGTCCCTCATTTTGGTCTGTTCTATATAGATGTATAAAATGCACTTTTTATCTATCAAAAAGTGTTTTCCAGTGCTAAACCTTTCATCTGATTTCTAAATTGCTGCATTTGTAAATTCCAAAAGCCAATATAAAGGAATAGTAGTGGTAAAAAAAAACACTTTACTTTACTTAACCAATCTTGTTTTTATTTTGTACAATTCTCCTTTAAGAGGCTGTTGCAATAGGTGTGTCCTATGCCTGCATACTTTTGCTGATAGGTGTCCCTCATTCCTATCTCAAAAAGTTGGGAGGTATGAGGAAGGCTGTTATTACAGTGCTGAAGTTCATAGTGCTGCCCATGAGGGAGAAAGAATTAGGAATTTAAAATAAGACACTATCCTTGTAAGTTTAACTCTTTTGTGTCTCCCTGGAAGCAGAGTTGGTCCTATCACCTCTCCTTCTTTCCTTTTTTCTCCCTCCCCAATCTGTGCTCCCTCAGCACAGTCTGTGTCATTTATGCTTTCTTCCCTCTTAAGCCATAGCAAATCATAAAGCTGTCAGCCGATCGGCCTCTAGTCACTCTGATTTTAGGCACAGTGCTGAGCATAGAGAGCAACTGAGTACATGCAGAGCAGGGTGAGACAGTGAATGAATTACTGTATTTTAACCACTTCAGCCCCAGAAGGATTCACCCCCTTCCTGACCAGAGCACACTGCGCGGTCGTGCAACGTTGCACCCAAACAAAATTGACGTTTTTTTTTTCCCACACATAGAGCTTTCTTTTGGTGGTATTTGTTCACCTCTGTGTTTTTTATTTTTTTGGGCTATAAACAAAAAAAAAATGACCATTTTGAAAAAAAAGCAATATTTTTACTATTTGCTATAATAAATATCCCACAAAAATATATAAAAAAAACAATGTTTTTCCTCAGTTTAGGCCGATATGTATTCTTCTACATATTTTTGGTAAAAAAATCACAATTAGCGTATAATGATTGGTTTGCACAAAAGTTATAGGGTCTACAAAATAGGGGATAGTTTTATGGCATTTTTATTATTCACTTTTATTTATTAGTAATGGCGGCAATCTGCGATTTTTATCATAACTGTGGTATTATGGCGGGCACATCGGACACTTTTGACACTATTTTGGGATCATTGTCATTTATACAACAATCAGTGCTATAAAAATGCACTGATTACTGTGTAAATTACACTGGCAGGGAAGGGGTTAAACACTAGGGGGCGATCAAGGGGTTAGGTGTGTCCTAGGAAGTGATTCTAACTGTGGGGGGGATGGGCTACTACTCGCATGGCAGCGATCACTGCTCCCAATGACAGGGAGCAGTGATCTCTGTCATGTCACTAGAACAGGGAAATGCCTTGTTTATATGACGGACATCGAGTCCACGGGACCACGGTCATGTAGCACGTGGCAGGCGCACGCCTACAATGCCGCATCTTAAAGGGGATGTACCTGTACGCCCATTTGCCCAGCCATGCCATTGTGCCGACATATATCGTCGTGTGCTGGTTGGCAAGGGGTTAAACAGTATAGGCAATTATTTTAAATATTTTACATAGCTATTTCTGCAAAAGAGAATAGCCTAAAGTGATCTATTTGACTAAGGCCTGGTTCACACCTATGCTTTTTTCGGTGTGTTTTGAGTTTTGCAGAAACACACTACAGTCCATTTAACATGATTTCCTATAGGTCACGTTCACATCTGTGCATTTTATGGAAAAGGCCAGGGACTTTTTTTCTCGTTTTTGGTTCCATAGACTTCAATGGATCAAAAACGTATATTGAAAAATGCAAAATGGACCTGGAATATGCAAAATACAACCTGCATAGGTGTGAACCAGGCTAAAGTTCAACTTTAAGGAATGGTGCAAAATGCTTAAAAAGAAAATGTGCCACCTGATTTTTTGGGATATTTTGGTCTGTTGGCAGCCCATTGATTTAAATGTGCTCACCTAAGCAAAATAACATATAAGTTGTGAGGAGGTAAAGAGTTAATTAGGACTGGTTAGGGCTAACTAAGGGCTATTAAAGGATTACATAAAAACACATTTCCGCCACAGCTACACTGCGACAGGTTGGCTCAGCATCGCAAATTGCTGTCATTGTACGTCGGGCACGTACACCGCAATCTGTGCCATTTTGCTAGCAGGGGAGCCAATCAGCAGGTCCGGTGGACTCGATGTCCGCTGACCACCCACAATCCCTCCACAGAGAGGAAGAATGGGGATCTGCCAGTGTAAACAAAGCAGATCCCTATTTTGTCAGGGGAGTAGAGTGAGAACATCTGTTCCTAGTGATCAGGAACAACGATCTCTCTCTACTCCCTGTCAGTCCACTCCCCCTACATTTAGAAATCACCTCCCTAAGTAACATTTAACCCTTTGATCTCCCCTGGTGTTAGCCCTTTCCCCGCCAGTGTCATTTATACAATAATCAGTGTATTTTTTATAACACTGAACGCTGTATAAATTTCACTGGTCCCAAAAAAGTGTCAAAAGTGTCCCATCTGTTCGCCGCAATGTTGCAGTCCAGCTAAAAATTACAGATCACCGCCATTACTAGTAAAAAAAAAAAAAAAATGCCATAAATCTATCCCCTATTTTGTAGACACAATAACTTTTGCACAAACCAATCAATATACACTAACTGGGATTTTGTTTACCAAAAATATGTAGAAGAATACATATTGGCCTAAACTGATGAAGAAATATTTTTTTTTACATTTTTTTGGATATTCATTATAGCAAAAAGTAAAATATATTGTTTTTTTTTTTTTTTTCTCAAAATTGTCGCTCTTTTTTTGTTTATAGCGCACAAAATAAACTCAGAGGTGATAAAATACCACCAAAAGAAATCTCTATTTGTGGGGGAAAAAAGATATACATTTTGTTTGGGTACAATGTCGCAGGACTGCGCAATTGCCAGGTAAAGCAACGCAGTGCCGTATCACAAAAAATGGCCTGGTCAGGGAGTGGGTAAATCCTTCCGGGGCTGAAGTGGTTAAAGTGTAATGTTGCCTTAACTGACATCATATGCAGATCAGAGGTAGTTACTTTGATCTTCATATGAACAAAACAGAGTACAGGGGGTCCCCGGGTTACAAACGAGATAGGGACTGTAGGTTTGTTCTTAAGTTGAATCTGTTTGTAAGTCGGAACAGGTACATTTTTTTAAGTGTAGCTCCAGCCAAAAAATCTATTTTTAAGCTTTTTAGATAACATAGAGAAGGGTTATCACCCCTGTAACATTTGTTTTGCTGTCTGTGCCCCTGTTCAGAAGATTTCACCTCACCTTCTGTCCCAATGACAATTGGATTTTGAAAATTTTGGGTTGTTAGGGAAGCATGGACTGGTGATAAAGCATCAGTGGAGACACCTTTTTCCCATATTAACTCTTACAGGAGGGAATTTCCCTTTTCTAGGGGTGGATTTCCTCTCACTTCCTGTTGTCTTCTTCCGTTTGTAAGTAGGAGTCGTTTGTAAGTCGGATGTTTGTAAGTCGGGGACCCCCTGTAAATGCAAAGCAATAATGTTGCTTTACATTTTTTTGTTTTTTTTATATAATCTGAGCAGTAAACACTCATCAGAGACTGTTCAGAAGAAATACAAACTAACATTATTACTTGTTTATATTTCTTCTGAGTCTGTGTTTGACAGCACTGCTCCTGTGCACGCTGGATAACACTATAGGTCCCAACTGTAATATTGGTAAATGTCATTTTTAGATGGGAAATATCGGTAAGAGCCTGGGGAAGCTGCAGAAGGTGGAGATGGACAGGGGTTAAATAGGGACACTGACTGCAGCCCGGTGGAAATGATTGACAGCAATTTGGCTGCCAGATCACATCCACATAGCTGCACAGATGTTTCAGCCACAGTTCGGAAGAATTTTGAATGTGATTCAGCAGCTGCTCAGCTGCTGGACCTCATTCACATAGCTGTACACCTCTCACTGGATGCATGCACATTGATTGCTGAAACAATCAGTAAGCTTGAGCCTGTGATACCAAGGGGACACTGTAAGGGACAGTTGATGAGCAGAAGCAGGATAGTAGCTAAAGAAGAAGCTGTTAAAACTGATGGGAAGTGGCAGCGAAAGCTTAAAAATTAACACTAAAGGGGGGCACTGGAGGGAACACAGAATAGGAAAAAGAGGAACATATCCTTCCAGGCTTAAGAAATGCAGCTAACATAACGGTTACTGAGCTGGCCAGCTAAATGCAGTTCAATTATTCTGTACATCAGTGGCAGTGAAAGGATTAAATCTGAATGTGAAGTTGAAAATGCAGTAGGATATACAGTATCTCACAAAAGTGAGTACACCCCTTACATTTTTGTAAATATTCATTATATCTTTTCATGTGACAACACTGAAGAAATGACACTTTGCTACAATGTAAAGTAGTGAGTGTACAGCTTGTATAACAGTGTAAATTTGCTGTCCCCTCAAAATAACTCAACACACAGCCATTAATGTCTAAACGGCTGGCAACAAAAGTGAGTACACCCCTAAGGGAAAATGTCCAAATTGGGCCTAATTAGCCATTTTCCCTCCCAGGTGTCATGTGACTCGTTAGTGTTACAAGGTCTCAGGTGTGAATGGGTGGCAAGTGTGTTAAATTTGGTGTTATCGCTCTCACTCTCTCATACTGGTCACTGGAAGTTCAACATGGAACCTCATGGTAAAGAACTCTCTGAGTATCTGAAAAAAAGAATTGTTGCTCTACATAAAGATGGCCTAGGGTATAAGAAGATTGCCATGACCCTGAAACTGAGCTGCAGCACGGTGGCCAAGACCATACAGCGGCAACCAGGTGAGGAGTACAAAGACAAGTGTGTCTTGCCTACAGTCAAGCATGGTGGTGGCAGTGTCATGGTTTGGGGCTACATGAGTGCTGCCCGCACTGGGGAGGTACAGTTCATTGAGGGAACCATGAGTGTCAACATGCACTGTGACATACTGAAGCAGAGCATGATCCCCTCCCTTCGGAGACTGGGCCGCAGGGTGGTATTCCAACGTGATAATTACCCCAAACACACCTTCAAGACGACCACTGCCTTGCTAAAGAAGCTGAGGATAAAGGTGATGGACTGGCCAAGCATGTCTCCAGACCTAAACACTATTGAGCATCTGTGGGGCATCCTTAAACAGAAGGTTTAGTAGCGCAAGGTCTCTAACATCCATCAGCTCCATGATGTCACCATGGAGGAGTAGAAGAGGACTCCAGTGGCAACCTGTGAAGCTCTGGTGAACTCCATGCCCAAGAGGGTTAAGACAGTGCTGTAAAATAATGGTGGCCACACAAAATATTGACGCTTTGGGCCCAATTTGGACATTTTCACTTAGGGGTGTACTGACTTTAATTGCCAGTGGTTTAGACATTGATGGCTGTGTGTTGAGTTATTTTGAGGGGACAGCAAATTTACACTGTTATACAAGCTGTACACTCACTACTTTAAATTGTAGCAAAGTGTAATTTCTTTAGGCTGCTTTCACACTGGGGCGGTGCGGGGCGGCGACGGTAAAGCAGCGCTATATTTAGCGCTGCTTTACCATCGTTTTACCCGCGGTATGCGGCCGCTAGCGGGGTGGTTTTAACCCCCGCTAGCGGCCGCAAAAGGGTTTAAAAACCTCTGCAAAGCGCCGATGCAGCGGCGGTTTGGGGGCGGTATCCCCGCGGTTTCCCATTGATTTCAATGGGAAGGAGCGGTATAGGAGCGGTAAATACACCGCTCCTTCACCGCTCCAAAGATGCTGCTAGCAGGACTTTTGTTGCGGTCCTGCTGGCGCACCGCTCCAGTGTGAAAGCCCGCCGGCTTTCACACTGGAGTGAATGGGGCCGTTTTTTTCAGGCGGTGTACAGGCGCTATTTTTAGCGCTGTACCGCCTGAAAACCGCCCCAGTGTGAAAGCAGCCTAAGGCCCCATACACACGGTCGGACAATCCGCGGACCAGGTCCGTCGGACCATGTCCGTGATACTTTGTCCGATGTTGGTTTTGCGTACACACGGTCGGACAAAGTTGTCGGAAAATCCGATCATTCTGAACGTGGTGACGTTTGTTGCCTACGACGGGACTACGTAGAGGCTAGTAGCCAATAGCTTTGGTCTTGTAATGTGATGTGAGCATGCGTAGCACTTTGTCCGGTCGGACAACCATACACACGATCGTATTTGGTGTGATCGGACCGTGTTGTCGGCAAATCTTTCCAGCAGGAGATAAGACTTTGTCCGTCGGACAATCCGACGTACACTGTCCGATGGTGCATACACACGGTCTGATTTTTCAACAACATTGTCCGATCGGACAGAATCCATGAAAAAGTCCGACCGTGTGTATGGGGCTTAATTCTGTGTTATCACATGAAAAGATATAATAAAATATGTTCTGGTATTTAGCAGCAGTAGAACTACTGTTTGTAAACACAGTGGTGGATATCCTGGGTGACATCATTAACCAAATATGGTTAGCATTGTCATGGATGTATAGGATTTGTTATATCATTGGACAATACGATTGACATTGTATTTACATTGTGTGACAATGTTTATCTTTTTTTTTTTTTTTTAATTCAAGAACTCTCATTGTACAGTTGTTTTTAATTACTTTTTTCAAATGTTGGGGTAAATACAGTAGGTAACAAGGGGTAATACTGTATGTCCTGCACACTCACATAGGGAGCTGAATATCTGGGGCATCCTTTGCTCTAAAAGGGGCATCCATATTTTGATAAATCTCCCCCACATACTTTTGGAGAGCAGATTGTGGGAATGAGACCCATATCTCCATCAACATAGGGACAAAGTGCCATGCATGAGGAGGAGACTTTGGCGCCTCCCCTGCAAGATACCCTTCCAATGTTGAGGGCATATGGCCTGGTATGATTCAGGAGAGGGGAACATACTCTCTGTCCTCCTTTCCTGATTACCCAGACTGCATGCCTGGATAAGGATCCAGTTTGAAATGTAATCACTTGCCCACCAGCCGCTGTAGTTTAACTGCGGCAGGTCGGCTCTCCTGCACAAACCAATGTACCTGTACGTCGGTCCGTACAGTTGAGATTGAGAGCACATGCACACCACCGGCAGCATGCTTGCGTGCCTGCTGTGAGCCGCAGGAGCATGCCCGTGAGTCCGACAGACTTGATGTGCGATCGTTGTGCACAGAGGCATAACAGGATCTGCCTTTGTAAACAAGGCAGATTCCTGTTCTGACAGGGGAAATGTCAGAGATCTTCTGTTCCCAGTGATCGGGAACAGCAATCTCTGTCATATCCCTGGCATCCCATCCCCCTATCATTAGAACACACCCAGAGAACCCACTCAACACCCTGCCAGTGTCATTTATATATTGATCAGTGCATTTTTACTAATCAATGTAAAAATGTCACTGGTCCCCCAAAAAATGTAATTTGGAGTCAGATTTGTCCGCCGCAATGTGACAGTTCCGCTAAAAATCGCAGATCGCCGCCATTACCAGTATAAAAAATTAAAATAAAATAAAAGTCCATAAACCTATCCCGTTGTTTGTAGATGCGATAACTTTTGCGCAACCAATCAATATACGCTTATTGTGATTTTTTTTTACCAAAAATATGTAGAAGAATATATATTGGCCTAAACATTTTTTGTTGAATATGTATTATAGCAAAAAGTAAAAAATATTTTACAAAATTGTCGCTCTTTTTTTGTTTATAGAGCAAAAAATAAAAACCGCAGGGGTGATTAAATACCACCAAAAGAAAGTTCTTTTTGTGGGAAAAAACGACATACATTTTGTTTGCGTACCATGTCACACAGTCGCAGAATTTTTTTTTTTTTTCCAAATCTTTTATTTATTTCACAAGACAAGAGAATACAAAAGAACTTCTTCCTCCGGTATACAAATTGAAAATCATATTATCAAACCTTCACACAGGGTCAGATTCCTCTCTTTCATCCAACCCCTATGTACTAATTCAGACAATCGGCTAATATTACCCGGGTTCCATCCCATTCCCTTCCTGTCTCGAATTTTTTCCATTCTGTTATTATCCCCTTCATTAAAAATCTATCTCATGGCGAAGAAGAAAAAAAAAATAAAATAAAAAAAAAAATAAATAAAAAAAAACACAAAAAAAAAAAAAAACACAAAAAAAAACCCAAAAGGGGGGGAGGAGGGGGAAAGAACCCGCAGCATCCCCTCCTTCTCCCTCCAAGCCGAGGCAAGAGGGGGTGATATAGGGGGGACAGAGAACGGCGAGGGCACCCTCATTGAACAGTCACTACTTCCCTACCCTCCCCGTTATCCCCCCCCCAAACTATGATACCCTTCTTTAGTCAGCTACATCGCCTTCAAACAGCGTCCGTCCTTCATCTGAGAATATATACACATTCCAGGGTGTCCATGTTTTAATATATTGTTCCTTTTGATGATCTTTCGAGAGGATTAATTCCTCCATCTTCTTAATTTCTTCTACTTTTTTAGCCCACATGCCTATGGTAGGTGCCTGTGTAGATTTCCAGCATAGGGGTATACATGCTTTAGCAGCATTGAGAAGGTGACAGAGAACTAATTTTTTATAGGTTTTCCTCGGTATATTAGATACGTGAAGCATAAAGAGTGCCGGGTCATATGGTATTGGTATTTCTGTGACGTTTTGGGCAATTTGGTATATTCTCTTCCAAAAATATTCTAATTTTGGGCATGACCAAAATATGTGAAGAATTGTACCCCTCTCTTCTTGGCATCTCCAACATTGGTCTGTCAACGATGGGTATATTTTATGTAGTTTTATGGGGGTTTGATACCATCTGGTCGCCACTTTATAGTTTGTTTCTTGTATATTTGTACTTATGGCCGTTCCATGTATACAACTTATTATGTTTTGCCGCTGTGACTCCGTAAACTTACGTCCCAAATCTTCCTCCCAATCCGTAAGGCACTGTAACTGATAGTCCTCTGGTGGACTAATCAGTAGTTTATATACTACCGATAGGGCGTGTCGCATTATCCCCTCTTCCGAACAGATGGTCTCATATCTAGTAAGATTTGAGCTGAGACCATCTAATCCCGGTAATGACCGTAGAAAGTTTGTTAATTGGAAGGCTCTCCAAAAGTCTAATCCAAAGGTGCTTGTTCTATCCATTAGTTCTCTCATCGATCGCCAATTATTTTTTAGCTTGAAGTGGGATAGCTGGAAATGGCCGTTTTGGCCTGGAAAACTGGATCTTGACATCCTGGAGGAAATGCAGGGTTCCTCAAGATTGGGTACATTAGGGAGTAAGCTGACCCCAGGGAGTATTTTCTGAATACTACCTTGCATATCTGCACCGTCACTCCTATTAATGGATGTTTTTTTATGTCATTTGGCATTACCGAATTACCCCACGGTGCCCTTGCAAGTAGGGTATTACTCTGAGCCTGTTCCAGACTTGGCCACAGTTTAATTGATTGGTGTCGGTTCCAATCGATGAGCCTTGTCAGATGTATTGCCTGCTGGTATTTTCTTATATCAGGTACCGCTAACCCTCCATGTTTCTTTAGATACATCAATTGTTGTCTCTTCAGTCTTGGGCGTTTATATGCCCAGATAAAATCAAAAAACATTTTGGTCACCTGATCTAGATATTTGGAGGGGATGTATATCGGAAAGGCTTGAAGGAAATAAAGGAATTTAGGGAGTATACACATCTTAATGATGTTACACCTTCCAAACCATGAGTGTAGTCCCGTCTTCCATTTCTCCAGTAGCCCCCTCGTCTCTCTTAACAGGGGTGGGAAGTTTAATTCAAATATTTTGGAAGTTTTAGATGGTATATTTGTTCCTAGGTATCTTAGGGCTGTTATTGTCCATTTAAATTTGAAACTAGTCTGGAGATTTAAAAGCTCCGGTTGTTTTATACCTATTCCCATTGCCTCTGATTTCTTAAAATTAATCTTCAGGTTCGACAGGTTACCATACTTATTAAACTCATGCAAGAGCATCGGTAGGGAAATTATTGGGTTTGTGAGTGAAAACATCATGTCATCCGCATATGCGGATATCTTCTGTTGGGTGTCCCCTATCGTCACTCCCTGGATATCTGGGTTTAGCCGAACCGTACATAAAAAAGGTTCCAATGCCAGGGCAAATAGGAGTGGCGATAGGGGACAGCCTTGTCTCGTACCATTTTTTATCATGAAAGGCTCTGACAGGACACCGTTGGCTCTAACTCGAGCCGAGGGTTCCGAATATATTGTGCCTATGCGAGCCATCATCACCTCTCCTATCCCCACATATCTTAGTACTGTCATCATGAAATGCCAATCGACCCTATCAAAGGCCTTTTCTGCGTCCGTTCCTAACAGAACACACGGAGTTTTATTCCTGTTTACTACATGTACGAGATTTGTTACCTTGATTATATTATCCCTAGCCTCGCGGGTAGGTACAAATCCTACCTGGTCCATATGAATCAAGGTTGGAATGTATTCTTGAATTCTGGTGGCTATCATTTTGGTAAGTATTTTTAGATCAGTATTTAACAGTGAGATTGGCCTGTAACTACCGCAGGCAGTCGGGTCTTTCCCTTCCTTGTATATCACTGTTATGTGGGCCATGAGAGTCTCTTGGGAGAGCTTCCTATCTGGTCCCAGTCCATTAAATAGTTTCACCAGGAATTTACCTAGAGATGCAATGAGAGTTTTATAATATGCAATGGTAAACCCGTCTGGGCCTGGGGCCTTTCCTAGTTTAATATTTCCTATCGCTTTTTGGATCTCTTCCAATGTAAATGGTTCATCTAGTGTTTTACTAACCTCCGGGGATAATTTCGACATATGAGAATTAGATAGGTATTCTTCTGTCTGAGTCTGAGGAGAGGGGTCTTTCGCTAAATTGTATAGATCTGAGTAGTATCTTTGAAATTCCCTCACGATGTCTTTAGGGAAGGAACATTTCTGTCCATTTGCCTTTATTATATGTGGTATATAGTTCCCTAGTCTCTGTTCTCTTAGAGTCCTGGCTAGGGCCCTACCACATTTATTCCCGGACTCGTATGATATCCTCCTGCATATCTGTATTTGTGCTTTCGCCTTATATATCATTAGGTCTACTATCTTTTTGCGTAGGGTCAGTAGTTCGGTCTCTAGCTCAGCTGTTTGGGCATGTTTGAATTGGGCTTCTACTAATTTTAATTCGTTCAGA
>CM053029.1:285048950-285206450 GCA_028564925.1 Lithobates sylvaticus
AGGTGTCAGAGGATACGGGGAACCATCGCTAGGGAGCGGGACGGTGGGAAGCCTAGAAAGGAGTCAGTCAAATGTCTGACCACCGATGCCATAATTAGAGCCTGTGGAAATCGGGGGGACAGGAGATTAGTCTCAGATAAAACAGCCTTTATCAAATTGAAAACATAAAGGCGACTAATTGTCTATATAGAGAATACCCCTCTCCCTTAAAGACGGGCTCCCCGGCCTTACACCTGGAACATAAAAAACGAATATTGCGAGCAATCACGGAAAATATAAGGAAGCTTGGATTCCCTCTGGATCTGTGCTCTTTGTGCTCCAAATCGCACGGTGTAAACTGGAAAGGAGACATAGGGCAGAGATGCCTTCCTCTTTCACCACATATTAGTTACAAACAGAGTATAGTTGGGCTGACATATGATGAATGTGGGACATCTACGCTTGATTAAGGATTATTATGCTAAAGTGGAGATACTAAAGAAGGCTAAACTGATGAGTCCCGGAAATCATTGTGGGTTACCACAGATAAGGGGATAAGGGCATTAGGGAAGTGGAAGGCGCGGTCCGCCGCGAGATATCCTATTGGGGACTCTTTTTTCTCTTACCCCCCTCCCCCCCTCTGACGTATGGCCCCTCATCAATTAATGGGGTAGATTGAAACAGGCTATTCAAACAGAAAGCACGGTTGGAACATTTTGCTCTCGTCAGTTACTGTCTCTCTATCAGAACAACCCTCTATAGTAATAACAGAGGGAAGACGCCTCAAGAGAAGGAATATAAACCTATTGGGCAGAGGGGGCAGGACTGTTGGTGGTATTTCTCCCCTAAACCATAATCCCTCCTCCCCAAGGTTGGGTGTGACAGCAGCAAACTGGGGAAAAGAATCAGAGGGCCTCGTAAGACTAACATGAGTCAAATCTCAAAAAAAGGGTTACCAAAGACCCCCAAAACATCAACGAGCACTATAAAACAATATTTGAAGACAGGAACAAGTCCCCACTCAAACAGTGTGGAACATCTACAAAATCCCACTATGGAAAGAAGGAGGGGGAAGGAGAAAAAAATGGGGGAGAAAGAGGACCCTCCCACAGCTGACCGCTCAATGGGAAGTGAAATAGACACCAGCAGAGCAGAAGAACAAATGGCAATTTCCCAATTGCCTACGAAAGGAGATATGGCAGAGATGTTATTAAAAATGGAAAACACCGTGTGCGCATGCGCGGGGCTCTCAAGATGGCCGCGATCGCCTAGAGCTCCGCCGCCTCACGGACCACCGGCACCTGTAGCGTCCCGCTCGGTGCTCCTTTCTGCCCCAAATCGTCAGGGCAACACTATACCACCCCCGGGCACAATCCTGGATGGTTGGGGGAAATTATAAAAAGGATTTACGGCCGCTATTTGACTCGGCAGGAGCGGGGGGGAAATCTAAGATGGCCGCCACAGCACAGTCTCTCCCTCAGGATCTCCGCTCTGCAGGACAAGTGGACTACAGGTCAGAGCCACCCCACATCCCTGTCATCCCTGTCCCCACTACTCCAGATAACCCCAGAGGTCTCCCCCAAGCCATCACCCCCTCCCCAGCATCCACTGAATCTCTGCTGGGGAGATCCTTCAGTAATTTTGCTCTATCCCCTCTAGAGCCTCACACAGCAATCCATGCAGGATTCCCCTCACAGGATGCCCTACACAGAGATCCTATACTCCATATGGATGCTCTTTTCCACAAATTTTCTGAGCTCCTAGAAAGAGGCTTATCTCAAACAGCTATTAAAATAACAGGGGAACTTAAAGCTGATTTCATCAACCTGGGATCTCGGATCGACGCGATCGAACATAAAATGGAAGATACGATAGCTATCACCAGTCAGAATTCAAAGCACATTTATTCCATTCAGGAACAACTTGACCTGGCCATGGCTCGCATAGATGACCTCGAAAATAGGTCACGGAGATACAACATCAGAATCCGTGGACTTCCAGAGACTGTACCTAACGTTTCGGACGCAGTTCAGGACCTCTTCAAACAGCTCATACCCGACATTTCTGCCCCCCACTTGGAATTGGACAGGGCTCACAGAGCCCTTGGACCCCCCAGAAAAGATGGCACCCCGAGGGATGTGATTGTCAAACCCCATCACTACTCTATTAAAGAGGAAGTAATGAAACGAGCCAGATCCGCTCAAAATGTGCTCTGCCTAGGTCACCAAGTTCAGATCTTTGCGGATCTTTCCCCCTCTACGATCCAAAGAAGAAGATCATTAAAACCCCTCCTCCATGCTCTGTCCTTGAGAGACATCAAATACAGATGGGCCTTTCCCTTCGCTGTTAAATTTTCCAATAATGGGAAGCACTACGCCTTTTCAACCTTTCCAGAAGGAGAAAAATTACTTCTACACCTGAGGATCATTGCCCAAGAAGCAGAGATGGACACCTCCAATGCAGGCCACAGCTCCAACAAAAGACCGACACCCACCAGCCCGCAATCCCCATTGTGGGTAACAGGAAAAGCCAAGAAGGCCAAAGAGGGTGCTCCCACCTGAAGCATAACTTCGTCTGAACTGCCTTTTTCTCTTCTCCCTGAACTTTCTTCCGGCATCCTGGACAGGACCGGAGGAACGCACCCCTTTTTCTAGGGGGCCGATCTCCCCACTTATCCGGGACCTTAGTTGTTTCTGGAACTTTGTTCTGTTTGATCTTGACGGTTAACCATTTTCCATGACGTTAGCTAATTGGATCTCTTTTTTGGGCTCTTTGACCCCCTCCCCCACCTTCCGAAGAAGCAGCTCTCTCATTTTGGTCTCTGACTACCTTTACCAATAGACACTGCTCTGTTAACGGGAGGGGGTCCAACAGCCCTGGGGAACAGGCTCTTGCATGGGCTTGGTCCCCTCTTTTTTTCTTTTTTTTTTATGTATTTCTTCAGATTGGCTAATCTTAACACTGAGTTACCGATTTTTTATGATATTGTTTATGTTGGGGTTTTTTCCCCTATTGGGGTGCCTGGTCTCGTGAGGGAACCCTTGCGTACCTCCCCTACCCTTTGACTTCCTTTGGTGTCTGAGGGTTGGGATATCTGATCTTATATGGGTCAGATACCTAATGATCGCAATACATGGGCCTCGGAGGGCTTCTCCTCCTCCGAACCCCACTTTCCTTATTCTGGAGTACTTTTTTCTTCTTATCTATCTCCCCCCCCTCCTCCCTCCCGACTGTTCTCTCTCGAGATGATGTGCCTAACGCTATTTTTCTTTCTAGGAATAATTCAACAAACTGAAATCTTGCACGGCCGATCTTATTCTACACAGTGTGAAGAATTACCTGGTGCGGTCCTGCCTTTCAATCTCCACGGGGTAAGTGAGGGCTTCTACAGCTGTTTTGATCTCCCCCTGTTCCATGGCTGATAGTTCCACGATTAGGCTTCACGTGGCCTCTCACAATGTCCAAGGCCTAAATTCCCCAACCAAACGAAGGAAAGTATTTGATTTTTACAAATCCCTTAAATTAGATGTCCTCCTGCTACAGGAAACACATTTTCCCTCCCGGTATAACCCAAAATTCCTACACTCACACTTCTCTCAATTTTTTTTAGCAAGCGCAGTTACCAAAACTAAAGGTGTAGCAATAGCAATCGCAAAGACCTGCCAATTTATTAAGATTTCGGACCTGGCGGACCCAGATGGAAGGTTTCTTCTGGTGAAGGGCATGGTAGGGGACCACCTCTATTCCCTGGTCTCCTACTATGCTCCGAACAAGGGACAAACCAAATTCTTTGAATCCCTCTTACGCACCATTACCCCTCTCTTAGAAGGGACGGTCATTTTTGGAGGTGACTCCAATGTGGCCTTCGATCAGGGCCTAGACAAATCCAAACCCCTGCAGTCCCGTCTTACACGACCTACTAAAGAAAGCCTTAGAATAGCTAAATTGTTACACACATATGGCCTTGCCGATGTTTGGAGGGAACTCAACCCCTCAAAGAGGGACTTCACCCACTTCTCCCCACCTCACCGATCATACGCAAGGATCGATCATATCCTAACCCCAGCATCTCTCCTACCTCATATCTCTAAGGCATATATAAAAGACACAGTCATTTCCGACCACTCCCTGGTAGTCGTGACAATCCTTACGACAACTATGGGAGGCCCTGTCAGGCATTGGAGACTTAATGAGTCTTTGCTCTCAGATCCTACTGTAGTCTGGGAAATTGAGAAGGCATTACAAGAGTACTTCAGTCTTAATACATCAGTGGATATCTCCCCAGAAACACTTTGGGCAGCGCACAAAGCTTTTATTAGGGGCAAGATTATTCAAGTCGCCTCACGCATCAAACGGGAAAGACAAGCAGAAATTTTCAAGCTAGACAAGGAATATTCCCGCCTTAAGGCCTTGCACAAGAGAGATCCTACCCAAGTTCCCACCGCCCTTCTTGACAAGACCAGATTGGAACTCAACCTAGCCCTAACCACCAAAGCTGAAAAATCTATCCGCTGGTCTGGACATAAATTTTACACTCAGGCGAACAAAATGGGCTCCCTTTTAGCCACTAGACTTTCCCCCAAAGTCAGACTTCATACATTGCCCAAAATCAGAATCTCAGGTCAACCGCCCACTACGAATCCTAACAAAGTCCTCTGTGCTTTTCAGAGTTTTTACTCCTCTTTATATAGCAGTCCACCTACTCCCAACGATAACCTCATTCCTCAATTCTTGAAGAGCCTCCCAATACCTTCACTGTCTGAGACCCATAAACAAAAGATGGAAACACCTATTTCGGCTGAGGAGGTCTTGGAAGTCATCAAGGATCTCAAAAAGGGCTCAGCCCCGGGCCCTGATGGTCTTTCAATACCATACTACAAAGCATTCTCGAATACCCTAGCTCCACATTTAACTAGCTTTTGCAACTTTAAGACCAATGGTATCCCCCTGGACCCCCATCTCAATACGGCCTTCATCACAGTTCTACCCAAACCTGACAAAAATTTGGAAGATGTTAGTAATTACAGGCCAATCTCACTTCTCAACAATGATATAAAAATTCTAACCAAAATTATGGCCAATAGGCTGGCTTCCTTCATTGGCCAGTATGTCCAAAAAGATCAAGTCGGTTTCATACCCGGAAGGCAGGGACCCGATCAAATCAGACGGGCAATAGATATCATCTCAATCCTACAATCTAACTGGGAGGGGGGTCCTAAACAATCTGGTTTTCTCCTATCCCTAGACATTCAGAAGGCCTTTGATACGGTCTCCTGGCAATACATCTTCCAACTTTTTGAACATTGGGGCTTTGGGGCTTGCTTCCTTGGTCTTCTACATGCGCTTTATTCTCAACCTAAGGCCCTTCTTCGCCTCCAAGGCTTTTACTCAAAACCCATAACCATTACACGGGGCACCAGACAGGGGTGTCCTTTATCTCCTCTCATCTTCGCTATAGTCATCGAAACCCTGGCGATCGCCATACGCCATAATCCCGATATCAAAGGAGTAAATTGTGGAGACCAAACACATAAATGCGGGCTTTTTGCCGATGACATCCTTCTATTTCTAACTTCCCCCATCACTACACTCCCCAACCTCTACCGAGTACTAGAAGATTTTGCCAAAATCTCTGGGCTTAAAGTCAATTTTTCCAAATCTTATGCACTCAATATATCCCTGCCTTCCCACATTGTTTCTTCGCTCCAACATTCTTTTCCATTTATATGGAGCGACACCTCCATTAGTTACCTGGGTATCTCCTTGACAGCCAAGTCGGAAGCCCTATACGCACATAATTATCCCAAACTCTTTAAGAAATTGGAGGCTGATCTTGGGCTATGGTCCAAACATGAATTATCCTGGCTCGGCCGAATCAATTCCGTAAAAATGACCCTTCTCCCCAGAATACTCTATTTTTTCCGCGCACTCCCTATCCCTGTCAGAAAGGACCATCTACGTTCGCTCCAAAGTAGCATCCTGAAGTTCGTGTGGGGTAATAAGGGTTACCGCGTTCCACAAAACACACTCTTGCTTCATAGACGCAGAGGTGGATTAGGCCTGCCGAACTTACATAAATACTATATAGCAGCTAGACTGGCCCAGCTATCCACAATATATTCCAGATACGAAAAACCGGATTGGATAGCAATAGAACGTCAGGCCACCCCCACGTTCACTTTAGATTTCTTACTTTGGTGCCCCCCCAAAACTAGGCCCCCCATCCTCTCTCCCACTTTGTCCCATTCGTGTTCTCTCTGGGATACCCTTCGCCTACTACCGACATTGGTTTCCGCGGGTCGCCCTCTAGCACACCTCTTCCATAACCCCGATTTCCTTCCCGGTCTGGACATCTCAGCCTTTCAATGGTGGCTTGACAAGGGGCTATACAGGATAGGGCACTATTTTACTTCCAAGGGCCCACTCTCCCTTCACTACTGCACCCAACATCTGGATCTCCCTGACCATGAAAGATTTCGCTTCCATCAAATATCCCATTTTCTTAACTCAATATGGAAGGAAAAACCTCTTCCCCCCAAATTTACAGGATATGAATTGTGGTGCGGACAAGCTATGGAACAGAGGGGAGGCATTTCGGTAATATACTCAGCCCTCACTTACCCAACGGATAAATCCTCTTACATGAATGCTTGGGAGGCAGATTTCAAATTCAACCTCAGTCTGGAGACCTGGCAAACGGCTTTCACCAAATCTTTTCAGGGCATTCAAAATACTTCCCTTATGGAGGCCAGTGTTAAACTAATGACCAGATGGTATCTCACCCCTACCAAACTGGCATCTATCTACCCGTCTGCGAACCCACTGTGCTTCAGGGGATGCCAGCATTTGGGTTCTATGGCTCACATTTGGTGGGAATGTCCTAGGATCCGCTCATTTTGGAGAAAAATCTTCATCATGATATACAAGGTAACGGATTGCCAGTTACCCAGATCTCCTGAGGTTGCTTTATTAAATTCACAAATCCCTAACCTACCCAAAACAGCTCAGAGGTTAATCCACTTCATGCTCCTAGGAGCTAAAATCTCAATTGCTACTGCTTGGAAAAAACCGAAGCCCTCATTCCATGCGGTCAAGAGGAAGATTTCTTGGATCATGTCCCAGGAAAAACTTTCCAGTATCTTGACGGATACCTCAGCTAGATTCCAAAGGGTATGGGAGCCTTGGGCTCGATATATGGGAGTATCCCTCATAACGGGAGTTCGAGATCACTCTTCCTCTTGACCATTTAACCTAATATATTCCTTTCCACGTACTGACCGGCTCATCTCCTTCCTTCATACCACTCATCCCTGCCCTTCTGTAGCTCCTTTTTCTCCCCCCCTTCTCGGTTTCTCTTCTTCCTTTCCTTTCTCTTCTCTATCTGTCTCTCTTATAGCATAAGATGCAAATGGATGATTGTTTTTATTCAACATCTTCTAAGAGTAAATTTAGCTCCTGCGCAGTGAGCCTGCATCCTTCTACCTCTCAGTTTTAGCAAATTCGGGTACTACCCGGTAGTTGTAGGGGTCTTCCTTCTCTTCTGACACAGTCAGATCCCGTTAGGGGTGTCGGGAGGGGGGAAACCTCTCTTTCCCTGTTGCGGTCCCGACAGTTTATTTCTCGTTCAATTGTTAGGATTAATATATCTCTCGATGGCTCACGTTCAGATTTCTACCTACTGAGTCTCAGATACATTTATTCTGTTGTATGCAGTAATTGTAGTCCGCGTAATGTATTTCTATCCGCAGGAGGCTTTTCCGATTGCAATATGTACATTATTCAGTTTTCATGTTTGTTTCTGACTTTTCACAATAAAAACAGATTGAAAGAGAAAAATGGAAAACACCATAAAAGGGGAAATAAAACTATTGAGAGAAGACATGGGCTCATTACTCACTAGAGTGGAGGCAGTGGAGGAGAGAGCAGAAAAGCAGGATCAAGATATTAATAAGATGGATGAGAAGATCAGAACAATTCAATTAACCCTAAGGGAAACCCAATACAAAATGGAGGATCAAGAGAACAGGAATCGCAGACAAAACCTTAGGATGCGTGCGATACCTGAACAAAGAGGTGAGGACCTCAGGGAGATCATCAAAACCATTTTTAATCCATTCCTGAGAAATAGGGAGGACCCATTCCCGGGAATTGAAAGGGTGCACCGTGTAGGAAAACCAAACACTATGGATACTGGCAGACCACGCGACATCATCATTAGATTTCGTCATTAGGATGAGAAAGCAGAGATTTGGGCAAACCTATATGGAAAAACACCTTTGAAATATAAAGAAGCAGATATACAGATATACTCTGACCTGGCACCACAGACACTGGATAGAAGAAGGTTACAAAAACCCCTATTGGAAGTGATGCGGACTGCAAATGTTAAATATAGCTGGGGGTTTCCAGCTTGCCTGATAGACATAAAAGAGGGGAGATCAGCGAGATTAAGATACCCCGAAGATTTAACCAGTTTCTGTGAGAAATTAGATCTACAGGTCCCTGAGTTACCGGGATGGGTCCCCTAGCTGGGGAGGGCGGTGTGGGGATGAGGGGAGGGACGGGCGGAGGGGGGCGGAGGGTGCGGAGGGGGGGGAGAAAATGTGTCAAATAACCCACAATAAGAGAGGAGGGGGAGAGGGGGGAGAGGGGAGGGGAGAGGAGAGAAAAAGGCGGGGTGAAAGAAGCATAGACCTCTCGGTAGCGCCCCATTAGACACGCCCGCTTACCCCGCACACCCCAAAGCAGTGGGGAGTCCGGGTGAGAGCGATCTAGGGGATTGAGCCCCACCTCACCTGAGAAATTAGGAGATTCGAGGAGGGCCATATTAGGTTATGACCCACTTCGACTCAGAGACCCGAACAAGGGTCGGGGAGGGTGGGGGGAGGGGGAAGGGTGGTGAGGGGTATGAGGAGAGGGAGGGTTGGGGCTGGAGGGTGGAGAGGTATAAAGAGGGGGAGGGATGGGGATGGAGGGTGGGAAATCTCATCGCTATGTATCCGAAACTAATAGACCTAGAGAAGTGCCTATCTGAATATGAGGACAGAAATTAAATTTATAACATACAATGTAAAAGGACTCAACACTCTCAAAAAAAGACATAAAGTTTCAGAAGAACTAAAAAACTATGGGGCGGGGGTGGTTTTCCTACAGGAGACCCACCTCGCACATGAGTCGAATACAAAGCTATCTTCCAAAGCATTCCCAGTGTGGTATTATGGAGACGCAATTACTAGTAGAGCAAGGGGGGTGGTGATAGGCTTTTCTAAAGGCATTTCTTTTTGTCTGGAGGACCGATTGGTCGACCCACAGGGAAGGTACCTCTTCTTAAAAGGAACTATAGGGAGGGTAAAATATACTCTGGCTAATATATACGCCCCGAATACCAACCCTACGAAATACTTATGCGAGGCTCTTAATAAAATAAGGGACTTTAGGGAAGGGTACGTAATCCTGATGGGAGATTTAAACTTCGGCTTGGACCCTGGGCTAGATTCTTCGTCTGGTGCGGGGGGGACAGATAGGAAACAATTAAAATTGACTAAGCAAAAACTCTTTTTAAATCAGCTGGTCGACGTTTGGAGGATTCAACACCCTAAAATAAGAGATTATTCCTTCTTTTCCCCCGTGCACGGGACGTACTCTCGCCTTGACTACGCCTTGATAGACCATGGACTTCTGGACAGAATTGTTAACACTAAAATTGAGGTAATGTCACTGTCTGATCATGCCCCTGTCTCTATGACCCTAGATGCTTCGGAAACTGGGAGCACACCCCCAAGTTGGAGACTAAATGAAGCCCTACTACGAAATAAAGAAGTGGTAGAATATGTAAAAGAGGAATTAGAGTACTTCTTTAAAAGGAATGATAATGGAGAAGTTAGTGGAGCGTCTCTATGGGATGCCCATAAGGAATTCATAAGAGGGATCCTAATTGCAAAGGGGACATGGATAAAAAAAGAGAAAACAAAGAAACTGAAAGAGCTGATAGCGGAATTAAACCAGGTTGAACAGGAACACAAAGCGACCCCTGAGGAAGATAGAAATCTATACCTAAAAATAGTGGCAATAAGAGAACAAGTAAAAGATCTCATGGAGCAAGAAACACAACAATTCTATAATAGAATAGCGAAGGAAAGATATATGTGGGGCAACAAACCCAGTAAACATTTGGCTAGAACACTGCAAAAAAAAAAACGATTAACTATATAGAAAAAATACAAAATAAGTGTGGAGAGATTAAATATGCATCAAGGGACATAGCGGACTCCTTCAAAGAATATTATGAGGATCTCTATACGGTGGCACAGAAGGGAGACTATAACAGGGAAAAGGGAAAAAAAAAGGATAGACTACTTAACTAAGGCAGGACTCAGAAAATTAACTACAGATGATAGGAACACCCTTGAGGAACCATTTACTATGGAGGAAGTAAGCGGGCACTGAAGAGCACCCCAGCGGGGAAGAGCCCTGGGCCGGATGGCTTCACGGCGCTCTACTATAAAACTTTTCAAGAGATATTGATCCCAAGACTCCGCAACTACTTAAATGGCCTGGGGGCGGAGTATAGAATGAGCGAGGAATCCCTGACCGCCAGTATCACAGTAATTCTGAAGGAAGGAAAGGATGGATCGGTGTGCTCGGGTTATAGGCCAATATCACTCTTGAATGCAGATACGAAAATCTATGCGAAAATTCTGGCAGAAAGAGTCAAGGTCCACTTGAGCACACTGGTCCATCCGGACCAAGTGGGGTTTGTGGCGGGCAGGGAGGGTAGGGACAACGGGGTGCGGGCGCTGCTGCTCCTCCAGAGGATTCGGGAGGTCGGGACCCCCGGTCTACTCCTGTCAATAGATGCCGAAAAGGCCTTTGACAGGGTAGACTGGGGGTTCATGATGGATACACTCGAGCATATGGGCTTTGGTCCAAAGATAATCCAACGCATCAAGGTGTTATATGACCACCCGAAAGCAAAAGTGAAAATAAATGGATTCTCATCACCTCTGTTTGAGATGAGGAACGGGACAAGGCAGGGATGTCCGCTGTCCCCCCTCCTTTTTGTTTTGACCATGGAGCCCCTATTGGCTACAATTAGAGCCAACCCAGAGATTGAAGGGATTGAGGCGGGAGGGAATATACATAAGCTATCCACTTTTGCGGACGATATCTTGTTTTTTATAGGCAACCCACGGACGTCCATGCCGCACTTACTGTCTGACCTAAAGCGTTACGGGGAAATGTCAAACTTTAAAGTTAATCGTACGAAATCCTTCATCTTGAATGTAAACATAGGAAAACTGGATCAGCTTTCTCTACAAGAGAGCTTTGACTTTCCCTGGAGGAAGCAGATCAAGTACCTAGGAATAAATTTAGCTAAATCGATTAAAGAAATGTATATTATTAATTATCTCCCGCTCCTCAATGAAGTAAAAAAGAAATGCAAAAAATATACTAATAGACCCCTATCCTGGATGGGGCGCATAAATACAGTCAAAATGATGGTACTCCCGGTAATCACATACAAATTCCAGATGTTGCCTATACCACTCTCGCCGACTTACCTGAGAAAATTAAAATCGATAATTATAAATTTTATTTGGAATAGCAAAAAACACCGGATAGCACTAAACACACTAAAACAAGATAAAAAGCAGGGAGGCCTCGCGGTTCCTGACATAGTTAACTATTATCATGCTATCGTCATATCTAGAATCCCGGAATGGGGTAAGGAGTCGACGGAAAAAAGATGGGTTAGCCTGGAAAAAGAGATTAGCTCAGCACATTTAGGTAGAATTATTTGGAATCCACCGACACATAGATTTTTAGGTGAGAATACACACACTATCACACTAAATTCACTAAAAATATGGGACAAATGGTATAAAAAAGTAAACAGAAAATACAACTCACCATTAATAACACTAAAAGATAATGAATTTTTTCAGCCCGGGAAAATCGAGGTGGGTGGGGAGTGGATATTAAAAGATGAAACACGTTTAAAGGATGTAATGCACAATGGGAAAATATTATTATTTGAGGAACTACAAAGTAAGAGGGAAACCCTAAGGCTGGATAGATGGCGTTATCTCCAACTACACCACTTCATCAAAAGCCTACCCCAGCCAATTAGGTCGGAAGCCGATACTACATGGCTCGAGAGTATATGCATGGAACCGAACACAAAAAAAATGATCTCAAGGATTTATAAAAAGATGTTGGAGACGGAAAGAGAGGAGATTCCGCCATATATCCAAAAATGGGAAAGGATGACCCATAGATCTGCAATAGATGTCAGGACGGCTGAGGCTAACTATAAGTGTCTATCGATGTGGTATATCACTCCCGATAAAGCAAGCAGATACCAAAAGGGCTCCTCCCCAGATTGTTGGAGAGGGTGCAAAGAAAGAGGGACTATGGCCCATCTCTGGTGGGAATGCAATAAGATTAAAACCTACTGGGCAAAGATTATAGGATATATCAAGGAGATCACCCACAGGGTCCTAGACAACGACCCTTGGGTGGTCTTGATGCATGCTACAAGGGAGGGGGTAAAGCATTATGAAAACTCATTGGTACCACACTTACTAAATGCAGCAAAAAAACTTATTGCAAAGAGGTGGAGAGAATCAGAGGCCCCATCCATATGGGAATGGGTCGACGCGGTTGAAAGTATTCGACTCATGGAGTCCCTTAAAAAAAAAAAAGTGGGGGGGGAGAAATTCCTTCTAGGAGTAAAGTGGACGAAATGTGTATACTATAGCGGCATACAGAGATGGGGTGGTATAAGTGGTTTTGTTTCTCTTTTTTTCTACTTACTCAAATTAATAAATGCTTGAACCACGAATATGCCACAATGATGTGATGACAAAACAAAATGGACAAAACTGATCGGTTAAAGCTGATTTAGGTCCTCTTGGAATGCTGAGCTGAAGTGGCAAGGAAAAAATAAAAAATAAATAAATATGACATTGACCACATCAGCGGCTCAACATCTTAATTGGACTAGGGCCAAGTTTTACGCACAACAAGATAGAATTGGTTCCAGACTGGCGGCTAAACTTTCCCCCAAGACACGCACTCAGGCCTTCCCCAAACTGAGGGTATCCTCAGGGGAGCTTTCCCAGAATCCGAGCAAGATAATGGACACCTTTATAACAGTTTTATTCTGATCTTTATAAACTGAACACCAGCACATCCCCTGCTGGAAGGGATGGATTCTTAAATAACCTTCAGTTGCCCGCCCTGGACAAGACACATGTAGAACTTTTGGAGTCCCCCTTCTCACAAGAGGAAGTGCTAGACACTATTAAGAACCTTAAGCTGGGTTCCTCACCGGGTCTAGATGGCCTCTCCACGGGATATTACAAGAAATTTGGTCATTGTCTAGCACCCCCTTTGACCAGAATGTTCAACTCTCTTAGGGATGGAGCCCTTTTGAATATAGATTTGAATGCGGCATACATATCGGTGATACCAAAACCAGATAAAGACACTAGTGAGGTTGGCAACTATCGCCCCATATCTCTTATTAACAATGATGTCAAAATTATGACTAAGATACTTGCCAACCGCCTGTCCAGCTTTATCTCTTTATACTTTCTTAATCTTATAGATTCCCTGTACTCCACCCCATCGGCGCAAGTGCGCCTTCTGGGTAGGTACTCGGAGTCCTTTCCCATAAGCAGGGGAACCATACAGGGATGCCCTCTTTCACCACTTCTCTTTGCGATAGCGATCGAGACTCTAGCTGTCGCCCTTCGATCAAACCCGGATATTAAAGGGGTAACTTGCGGCCCCCATGAGCACAAATGCGCGTTATACGCGGATGACCTCCTCCTCTTCATCACTTCCCCACTGACTTCCATGTCTGTGATTCTTCAAACCCTGGGGGACTTTAGTGGGGTGTCAGGCCTACGTGTTAATATGACCAAATCTCTAGCTCTGAACGTTACCCTCCCGCCGGATCTCCTCAAACAACTCAAGGATAGTTTTAATTTCGCCTGGGCTACGCACCAGATTCCGTACCTGGGTATCAAGCTGACCCCAAATATAGAGTGCCTATTTAGCTCAAATTATCCCTCCATAGTTCATAAATGTTTGCAGGACGTGGAGAGGTGGTCTAGATGTGGTCTGTCCTGGCTGGGCAGAATTGATGCGGAAAAAATGTCCCTGCTACCAAAACTCTTGTATCTATTCCGCTCATTACCAATACCCCTACCCAAACGTTTCCTCACTAAAACACAATCAGAAATACTACGAATTATCTGGGGAAAGAAGGGATACAGATGTCCGTCGGATACGCTCTACAGACTAAAAACGCAAGGGGGGTTAGGTCTAGGCTTATTACCAGGCGGCTCGGCTGGCACAAATTTTGTTAGCTTACGCTAGTTCTAATAAACCAGACTGGCTTACTATGGAAAGGCAGGCCATACCACTGCATACTATAGACTTCCTCCTGGGATGCTCTCCGAAAAACAGACCGCCTGTCATGGCTCCCACCCTATCACATTCTATAGCGCTTAGTACCATACCATAATTAGTACCCTTAATACCATAATCTCCCCTATGACACCCCTAACGCACATTTTTCATAATCCCAACTTTCCACCTGGGATGGACATTGGGGCTTTTAAATGGTGGACCGACAAGGGCCTATATCGCATCGGACACTTCTTCTCCCCCTCGGAACCCCTCACATTGCAACATTGTCGGAAGAAACTGGAAATGCCCGACTCAGAACTTTATAGGTTCACACAAATCTCTAATTTCTTGCACTCCATCTGGATCACCAAACCACTGCCTCCTAGCATTACCCCGTTTGAACACTGGTGTATCAACAGGGCAGGTCAGAGGGGAGGCATTTCACTGATCTATACGGCACTTATGGATAAACAGTCTAAACCCTCATATGCCAGAGCCTGGGAGAACGACTTGGACGATTCCTGGGACTCTGCAAAATGGTTTTGAGCTTCTACAAGAGCCTACAAAGGTATCCTCAATGTCTCCCTTGTTGAAGCCAGTTTGAAGGTATTACTGAGGTGGTATTATGTCCCTTCCAGGCTGTCAATACTTTTTCCAGGCACGTCACCAGTTTGCTTCAGAGGCTGCGGTCTCGAGGGCTCTATGGTCCATGTATGGTGAACATGTCCTCGCATACGGTCGTTCTGGAAGAAAATATTCCATACCATAAGCTCTTTTACAGGCACCACTGTTATGCCTCACCCTAGGTGGGCGCTATTTAATTTTACGATCCTGGAATTATCCAAAGCTTTCCAGACTCTATCGTTGTTTATATGCTTAGGAGCCAAAATGACAATAGCCAAAGCCTGGAAAACATGTACCATCTCTTTTAGGATGTTTAAGCGAAAGGTAACCTGGGTCATGGTACAGGAACAAATTGTTGCCAAGCTCAATGATACCACCGAGAAGTTTAGGGACATCTGGGAACCCTGGGCGACCCTCTGTAATATCTCCCTCGTTCCGGGAGTACCTCCTGGCAGTTAGGTCACGCACTGTTCGAATTGAATGATAGGGCTCCACCTTCCTCTCGACTTTTCTATCCCCTCACACGTTCCCTCCCTCCCCACCGTATTTCTCTATCCTATTCTGTCGCCTCTCTTGGCGAACCTCTATTCCCTGCACATTACCTAACCGGTATGGTACGTTACATCTGATTTTTATATTTCAATATGTGAAAAGTCCTCTCCCGCTATTCCAGTTTTGACTCTGTATCTGGCCATATATAACTTGGGGCGGCTCAGGGCTCCCGGCTCCTGGGCTGCAGCAGGATCCCATTTGGGGCTCCTGGGAGTTCGGGAACCACAGAGTACCCCCAGCTCGGGTCTCTTCTGAAGGTCAGCTGGTGTACCGGGGCATGTTGATTCATAGACAGACGGGATGGGTTACTGTTATCGGATGCGACATCCACGGTCACATTGCCAAAGGAATGTGATTGTTGTATTCATCTATTCAATGACATGCCTGTATACTTCACATTGTTATGCAGTTGCACTGGTTCTCATTTTGTCAAGATTGTAAAACCTTAATAAAAAAATGTCAAATTAAAAGTGAATAAAGCACTGGGTCTGGATGGCGTACACCCACAAATCATTAAAGAGGAACTGCAGTCTGCTCACATAATTTGTAATAAAAACATCTTTGTCATTCTGACGCTTCCCTCAAACCATTTTGCGTATTAATTTAACCACTTCCCGACCGGCGCACACAGATATACGTCGGCAGAATGGCACGTACAGGCAGGAGGGCGTATATATAAGTCCCTCCTTAATGCCTGTCGTGCCATCGGGAGCGGACCAGGAGCGGCGTGCTCCCGCGCCGGTCGGGACCCCCGTGAGGCCGGTCGCGGGTCCCGCGGACTCGATCCCCCGCTGCGGGGACACCCGCGATCGTCTCACGGGAAGGCTGAACGGGGAGATGCCGAGATAAACAGCATCTCCCTGTTCTGCCTAGCAACTAGTGACGCCGATCTCTGCTCCCTGTGATTGGAGCAGAGATCAGCATTCACTAGCTGACAGCCACGCCCCCCCACAGTAAGAAACACACCCCTAGGCATACTTAACCCCTACACTGCCCCCTTGTGGTTAACCCCTTCACTGCCAGTGTAATTTATACAGGAATCAATGCATTTAAATAGCATTGATTGCTGTATAAATGACAATGGTCCCAAAAATGTGTCAAAAATGTCTGATGTGTCCGCCATAATGTCGCAGTCACAATAAAAATCGCTGATCGCCGCCATTACTAATAAAAAAAAAAAATTATAAATAAAAATGCTATAAAACTATCCCCTTGTAAACGCTATAACTTCTGCGCAAACCAATCAATAATCGCTTATTGCGATTTTTTTTACTAAAAATATGTAGAAGAATATGTAGAAGAATACGTATCGGCCTAAACTGAGGAAAAAATATGTTTTTTATATATTTTTGGGGGATATTTATTATAGCAAAAAATTAAAAATAATGTGTTTTTTTTCAAAATTGTCGCTCTTTTTTGTTTATAGCGCAAACAATAAAAACCGCAGGGGCGATCAAATACCAACAAAAGAAAGCTCTATTTTTGGGAAAAAAAGGACGTCAATTTTGTTTGGGAGCCACGTCGCACGACCGCGCAATTGTTAGTTAAAGCGACGCAGTGCCGAATCGCAAAAAGGGGCCTGGTCCTTTGGCTGCAAATTGGTCCGGTCTGAAAGTAGTTAAATATACTGTGATTCTGGTGATTCTGTACTTGCCAAATAAGCTGCAGAAAATCTCCCTCCACTGAGTCTGGCTGCAATAATTTTAACTGTGGGCAGCTGAAGCTGCTGCCTGTTCACTTCCTGGATTTACACAGACACACAGAGGCACACCTCCAGCTTTGCATCTCTCATTGGCCCTCTTATGACTCACCCCCCTCCCTTCTTGGCAAACTCTCACGAGAGTGAGAGAGAGAGCTGTGCCTGATGTCATAAGCCTAGGCTTTTTACCAGACAAGAAACAGGAAGTGGGCTGTATAATGTATTTACTGGCAGAAAAAAAATGTTACTATCCAAAGTTAAAACAACAAGGGCAGAAGATTTAATAGATGTAAAGATGAAAAAAATACTGAAGTTCCACTTTAAAGAATTGAGCTCTGTCATTTCAAAGCCATTGTTTCTAATTTTTAGGGACTCTTTAAGGACTAAAATAGTACCTCTGGATTGACGTAAGGCCAATGCGGCGTCTATATTTGAAAAGGGATCAAAGTCTTTACCAAGTAACTATAGACCTGTTCGTTTAACTTCTATAGTTTGGAAGATAATAGATAGTTTAATAAAAGACCACATAGATGGGTTTGTGCTGGGAAAAATATTTTAAGCAACAGATTTGTGAAAGACAGATGTTGTCAGACAAATCTGATTTATTTTTATGAGGAGGTAAGTAAAACACTTTAGACAAAGGAGTGGCTTTGGACAGAGTATACTTGGATTTCGCAAAAGCATTTGACACAGTTCCCCACCTTACATGGCTAATGTGTAAGGTTAAGTCTACAGGCCTGAAAAAAATCTGTTTGTAAATGGATAGAAAACTGACTAAAAGAGTGAATTCAGAGCATAGTGGTTAATGATTCATAATTTTTTTCCCTGCTGGAGCAAATTGGATCATGCTTTGCTGTTTTGTTTTTTTTTACCTTCCTCGGGATCAACTTTGGGTATGGGATTGTAAAAACATTTTTTCCCCTTTTTATTGGTTGAACTAGATGGACTTGCATCTTTTTTTAACCTGACTAACTATGTTACTATGGTGCCATTCATTTTGAATTTTACCCCAACAGACTAAGACAAATTAGTTCAAATGCACATGGGTTGCAGCACAACACAAGGAATGGTAATGCATTACCATTTTTAGCTCACTCTGTTGCCAAAAATGGAGCATTTCCTTTTTTGGACAATTTGATGCATTGCCATCCCAATCTTGAATCGGGAAAGGGCTGGTGACTTGGATGCTCTTGAATAAAAGTCCTTTATTTGGTTACATGGGTACACGGATACAGGCTACTTTGACACGTTTGATTAAAGCATACGTTTTATTTAAAAACTGATATTTATAACAGAAGCACTCCAAATGGGGCGGGTGCATCCTAATCAGAGCAACCAAAACAATTAAAAACACATGGAGAAAAGAAAGAGAGAAGCACAGCAGGCATATGAGGGACATATCATGAACAAATAAAGCATATTCAAAATGGTGCAATAAATGTATCAAACAATGCGACTGTTAAAAAATTTGATTATGTTAAAAAAAGATTTATGTCCATCCTATCATTCAAATCATACGGTTTTCTAGTATTGAGGGTATGGATCCACCACACTTCACGCTAAAGCAAAATATGATGAGTGTCACCTCCTCTTGTTTTTTTTTTTTTAACCTGTTCAGCACCAAAAAAGGAAAAAGTGTCAAGATTACCATGATGGAATTCCCGGAAATGTTTTGACACATTTGAGATATTTTTAGCATTAATATTTGTAGTGTCATTCACATGTTCCGAGATTCTAACTCTCTCTCTCAACGGGCGTATAGTGCACCTGACGTATTGTAGACTGCAGGCACTACACTGAATAATATACACCACCGATTTAGAGTTGCAGTTTATGTACTGTTTGATGGTATCTGTTTTTTTGGTAGAAAAAGGAAAAACTGAGGTTCTTTTTTTATGTCTATGACACTGCCTACAGGTGGTGTGGCCACACATGTAGGAACCTACAGTGGAAAGCCAGGTATGTGATTTGTTTGACTTGAGCAAAACAAGCTGGGTGACAACATACTTCCCAGACTGGGTGCCCTTTTACTGGAAAATTGCCCCCCCCCCCCCCCCCCCCCTGGATAACAGAGTACAGATCCTTGTCAGCATACAAAATGGGAAGATGTGCTTTAAAAAAATGTAGTGACAAAATTAACTTTATTTCTATTGTAATCACTACACTGTTTGTGTTTATTTGTGCCACTATTCTGAATCATCTCCACCTGATCTCTATGAAATGCTATATTTTTACTTCTAGCTATTGATCGTGTATTATAGCCCCTTTCTTTGAGTCACTTTTGAATCGCTGTGCATTCTTGCAAGAAATCCTTGTCTGTAGAGCAGTTTCTCCTGGCCCTGATGAATTCACTAGTGGGCAAAGACTTTATGGTGTGACTGGGGTGACAGCTATTGGCCAATAAAAGGGAATTCCTTGCACAGGGCTTTCTAAAAGTTCTCGAAGTCACTGTGTTGCTATCTAGATGCCCCATCAAGGTCAAATCCAAATAGTCTATTTGGATCGGGTGGTGCACACAGGTGAACTCCAGGTTAAGGGAGTTGGTATTAATATATTTCATGAAATCACCTATGTCACCACTCGATCCATGCCATACTACAATCAGGTCATCAATGAAACGACCATACCAGGCAATGTTGGTTTTAAATGGGTTAGCATGGGCAAATAAAGTAGATTCTTCCCACCAGCCCATGTAAAGATTTGCCAAAGAGGGGGAAAATTTTGCCATGGATGCACCTTGACTCTGAATGTAGTATCGCTCATCAAACATGAAGAAATTGTGTGTCAGGAGGAACTCTATTGCTCTACAAATAAACTCACGTACATTAGGACTGTAACCAATGTAGTATGAAAGATGATGTTTAATGGCTGACAGTGATAGAGAGTGAGAAATGCAGGAATACAGAGATCTAACATCTATGGTGATCCAAATGCATTCTGTGGACCAAAAAATGTCCTGCATGTGGGCTAACAAATGTCCAGTGTCCTTTATATACCAAGGTATACAGACAACAAGCGGTTGAAGAAACTGATCAACCCATTCTCCTAATCTCTCCAATAGCGATCCTATGCCAGCAACTATGGGGCGACCTTTCACTGGATTATCTTGTTTGTGCACTTTGGTGAAAAACCAGGGTAATGGGACTGTGTGACCATGAGATAATCTACAGTTTTTTTATCTAAAACACCCATCTTCTTACCTTCATCCAATAAGTGTAACAATTTTTGTTGTATAGTTGCTGTGGGATCAGAACAGAGGGGGCGATATGTGATGTGTTCTTCCAGCTGCATGAGTGCTTCCTGTTAGTAACTAGCAGTATCTAGGATCACTACAGTACCCCCCTTGTCTGCCTGGCAAATCACTATGTCAGATCTCATTTTCAAGGCATTTAAGGCTGTGGTTTCTTGCTTGGTCAAATTAATTGTATTTCTATTATTGCCTTGTTGACAGGATTCCTGCAATTTAACCAATTCCGATTCCACAACATTCTGAAATGAATCCACAATGTAATTTCTGTTTTGAACAGGGTAGAAATATTTATCCCCCATGTTAATGTTTGATTCCTGTATACCAAAAGATCCTCCCTCTGTCTCTGCTTGCAGACTCTCCAATGCAGACCTTGCTACTAAATAATCAAATCTGAAGGAGGTGGTCTCATTTTGAACATTGTGACACACTGTGGATTCGCTATCAGAAGGTATATCCTTGAAATGTTTCCTAAGCATTAGATTTTTTACAAAACAATCGTTTAAATAGGCAGTCTTAAGGCAATGCACATTAATGCACTATAAAAGTATATTAATGCACATCTGTTAATGCAATGCACCAGCATGCCAAAGTCTGAATGAACTCTACTGGCAGGTTCAACAGGTGTTACTAATTGGTTTGCATGAAAGTTATAGTGTCTACAAACTATGGGATATATACTGGATTTTTTTTGTTATACTAGCAATCAGCGACTTATAGTGGGACTGCTATAGTATGGTGGGCAATCTGATACTAACTGACGCTGGGAGGGAAATTACTGACACTGACATCACCAGTGACACTAATACAGTAATCAGTGCTAATACGCTGTCATTGTACTACTGGTACTGGCTGGGAAGGGGTTACCATTTAGGGGCAATCAAGGGGTTAACTGGGTGCCTACAATGTTCACTATGTGTACTGTTTTTACTGAGCGAAGAGCCGATTTTTACTCCCGGCTTTGCAGGCAGAAGAAAACGACACATTGCTGCTGTCTGTAGAGAGCTCTGTGATACGATGTTCCAGTCCAGACGGAGTTTGGCAGGGAAAACCCAGCGGTAGATGATTTTGTGGCTGCATATTATTTTGGTAATCTGGGTGAGATTTTTCTTGCCAACATAAGCTGGCTATACACTATACAATTTGTATACAATTTTCTTATACAACTTTCCTTTAGATTTACCAAAACCATATAATATGAGGTCAAACCTAAACACTTTCAAATTGAATGCAATCTGGTGGCCCCTTGCACGACATTGTTGAAGGTAAATCTGGAGGAAACTAAACAACAAAAATTGTTTAAAGTGTATCCAGCTATAGTGGCCTGAGAGAAATTGGCATACAATGTAATCCCGGAATAAAGTATGGCTGTAGTTTGGCTGTCTTAACAGATTCTGCAATGCCTCTAAATGTAACATTGTTCCTGTGAGCTCTGTCCTCTAAGTCAGCCACTTTAAGTTTAAGGGATTTGAGCTTATTTTTTTTTTAAATAACAAACATGTCATACTTACCTGTTCTGTGCAGCGGTTTTGCACAGAGAAGCCCTGATTCTCCTGTTCCTGGGTCCCCCGCCGGCATTTCTGGTCCCTTTCACCCAAGCAGGCGCACTCCAGAGCCACACACAGCTGTGACTCAGCCCTGCCCCCTCTCTCTCCTCATTGGCTCACTGGCTGGTACAAACGATGTGCCCTGTATCCCAATGCACTCAGATATATTGCCTCCTAAATAGCTGTCTTACTATGTTCTCTAATGGGCTATATATATGGGTGTAAACCGACAGCTGAAAACTCCAGGAGATTCCACCACCAACCATTATTACACTCCATTCCGTACAGTCAATACGTTTGATGGAGGGAACATTTTTGAGATAGGCTAATGGGCTTGGGATTGAGACTACTGGAATGGGGATACACCAAAACCTGTCTGAAAAAAAGTATTTTTTATCCACTTCCCTACTGCGAGAATTCTGACGCTTCTCACATACATGTAAAAAAAAAAATTTTTTGCTTGAAAATTACTTTGAATCCTCAAGCATTATATATTTCTAGAGAGGTGGGTTGTTGCAATTTGCGGAGTGGTTTTTCAAGCACAATTTTTTGGGAAAAAATACACTTTGATGAATTTTATTGCACACATATACAAAATAATATCCCGGTTTTTGGGAAAATATACAAAGATGATGTTATGCCAAGTAAATAGATACCTAACATGTCATGTTTTAAAATTGCCTATGCCTGTGGAATGGCACCAGACGATGGTACTTAAAAATCTCCATAAATGATATTTTAAAAGCCTTTACATGTTTACCAGTTTACAGTTTCACAGGTCTGGTGCTAGAATTATTGCTCCTAATATGACATTTACGATACCTCACATGTGTGGTGCAATCATCGTTTACATATGCTTGCAGGACTTTTTTTAAAATGTATTTTATTCAAAATGTTTACAATGTTTCTTAATTTTTTTGTGAACATCTTTATTGCTTGGGCCGTGACAGGTCCTCTTTATGGAGAGAGCTGGGGTCTATTTGATCCCAGATCTCTCCTCTGGCCTCCAATGCAGATTGGTCTAATTGGCTGCTTTACTGGCCAGTAACAGGCAAGTAAACAAAGAACCGAAACCAGAAGTGACAAAATCCTCATTGTTTCTGGTTTCTGACATCACAGAAAAGGAGGAAGTTCCTCTCTCTCTGTGCAATACACTAGATGCTGCTGGTTGGAGCAGGGGGTACCCCCATCTGCTGCCTGTAGAAGTGATTGAGTGGCTGTAAAGCCACTTGAATCACTTCTACAAAAAAGAACAAAACCAGCTGAAAATTTTGATACCAAAATGATGCCAGGTGGTATCCCGTTACAACTACTTAAAGTGGTTGTATACCCAAATTATTAACTTTTACCTACAGGTAAGCCAATAATAAGGCCTACCTGTAGGTAAAATGAATATGTCCTAAACCTGTATGGTTTAGGAGATATTTACTTTGCATGCAGCCGCTAAAGTCAGCGGTGCATGTGCTGTGAGGACCCGGCTGAAGGTCTGGCAAAAGCTGCCGGACCTTGCTGGGAAAAAAACTCCTGCGCGCATACGCGGGAGTGACGTCATTGTGGCTCCGGCAACTCACAGCGCCAGAGCCGCGAACCCGGAAGACATGCCGAGGGCAAAATGTCAGCTTCCTCGGCATGGACCAGGTGAGGTACTGACACCTCATTCTAAGGTAAGTATTTCATAATGAGCTAGTATGCGCTGCATACTAGCTCATTATGCCCTTGCCTTACAGGTTTTTTGTCCTGTGCGTATACAACCGCTTTAAACACCAGGATATCATATGACATCCATGCAAGGAGAAGTGGTTAGCCTTTTGCCTGCTGGGCACTTCTACCCCCTTCCTGCCCAGGCAAATTTTCAGCTTTCAGGACTGTCGCACTTTGAATGACAAATGTGTGGTCATGCAACACTGTACCCAAGCACGGTGATCTTGGCCGCCTCATATTGCTAGGACACGGCGTGACCCCGATCTCTGTAAAGAGCCACGGCTCTTTAACCATGTGATTGACTGTGTCCAGTCACAGCTGGTCACATATAAACAAGGAGATGCTGGTAATGGGCTCTCCTCTCCTCACACTGACAGAGTGTGAGGAGAGGAGAGCCGATCAGCGGCATCTCCTCACAGAGGACATCTAGGCATGTAATCAGGGCACTGATTACAATAAAGCTCCCACAGTGCCAGCAGTGTGCCCACCAGTGCCAGCTGTGAGTGCCCACCAGTGCCAGCAAACAGTACCCATAAGTGTAAGCAATCAGTACCCATTAGTGATGCCAGTCAGTGCTGGCTATCACTGCTGCCAACCACTACTGCCCATAAATACCTATCACTGATGCCCATCAATGCCACCCATCAATGCCCATCAGTGCTGCCTATCCGTGTCACCTATCTGTGCCCACCAGTGCCGCCTATCTCTGCCCACCAGTGCCACCCATCAGTGCCCACCAGTGCAGCCTATCAGTGCTCATCAGTGCCACATATCAGTGCCACCTATCAGTGCCCATAAGTACGGCATATTCGTGCCTCCTATCAATGCCTATAAGTACGGCATATTCTTGCCTCCTTATCAGTGCCACCTAATCAGTGCCCATAAGAGCCACGTCATCAGTGCCCATCAGTGAAGCCTATCGGTGCCCATCAGTGAAGGAGGAAAATTACTTATTTAAAAAATTTACTGACAGAAACTAAGAAACAAATTTTTTTTTTCAAATTTTTCAATCGATTTTTTTTTTTGGGGGAAAAAAACAAAACGCCCAGAAGTGATTAAATACCACCAAAAGAAAGCTCTATTTGTGTGAAGAAAATGATCAAAAAATTCACATGGTTACAGTGTAGCCTGACCACGCAATTGTCATTCAAAGTGTGACAGCGCTGAAAGCTGGAAAATGACTTGGGCAGGAAGTAGTTTTTTTTTTTTTTTTTCAATAAAGCTTTTATTTATTTAAAAAGTAAAACATTGATACAGTCAGTAAAGCATTTGTATAATAAACCTTACAAGATATATATTCATCTATAAAACAGAACAAGTTGTACCATGAAGGTTTCAATGGTGGATGTCGAAGCATGTGAAATGTTTCCCAATATGACTATTGATGGTCAATCAAATATATAGGACATCATCTATAAATGCTCTAATTGAGCCTAGGTAGCTCTGCAGAACCATAAATAGAGAGGAAAGGTAAGAATAGAGTGTCAGCCTTTCGCAAGGAGGACACAGTGACTGTATTGAAGTAGTCCATAACCACTGGGTTTTTTAGTTCTTGCTAAACAAACAATAAAATACAATTTTGAAAAAAAAAATGTTTTCTTTGTTTCTGTTATTAAACTTTGTATATAAGTAATTTTTCTCCTTCACTGATGTGCGTAATGAAGCACTGATGGGTACTAATAGGTGGCACTTATAGAGGGCACTGATAGGTGGCACAGATAGGTGGCACTGATTGATGGCACAGATGAGCACTGATATATGACACTGATGAGCAGTCACTGATGGGCACTGAAAGGCAGCACTGACAGGCATTACTGTCAGCATGAGGAGAGGAACACAGATGGCTGCCATTTCCTTCTTTACATGTGATCAGCTGTGATTGGACACAACTGATCATATGGGTAAGGAGCCTCATCATTGGGTCTTTACCAGGATCAGTAATATGTTGTGTCCCAGGGACAGAATGCACCACGCAGCTCGCCACCCTGTCAGCACAAGCGCAGCGAGAGTGGGAGGACATCATTTGACGTCCTCCCAGAATGAGAGTGCTCCTTCCTGCCCGTCATTAGACAATATGGTGGGCAGGAAGCAAGATGACCAGGTGAGAATTATTACTAAATACTTTAAACAACATGTTCAAGTGAGGAACAAAAAATATTGGCACCTGTTACAGACAGACTCTGCTTTGGGTGCCAGGATCTGGCAATACATTACAGCCGAGAGCAGTTTTGAATTACATTTTATCCTTTAGAAATTCTATTTTGCTGCTCTCATTCATAAAATAATGTATGGCCACTATGTAAGCAGCCTTACATAGTGTGGGGCGTGGACTCAGCACCCTGAGCCATGATTGGCCAAAGGCACCCTGCCTTTGGCCAACCATGGCTCTCACAGCAGAGTACACTGTGATTGGCCAAAGCATGCAGGTCAGGTGCATGCTTTGGCCAATCATCAGTCGTCAGTGCACTGCGATCTTGCAGTGCATTGACTGTCTCACCGTTCATTATGGGGCATTCCACAGGTGCTCTAATTTCCCACGAATGCCCCATAATTTCTAAATTCGGCGAGCGGGCAAACACTCGATGTTCAAGTCGAACTTACGTTCAACTCGAACATTGGGCTCATCCCTAATGTTAAGTACCACTGTTCCATGGAAATAATGCTTACTTGCCCAATGGCGATCTTCCATTTGAACAATATATGTGTCCTAAAGGGCTATCAGAAAGGAAATGCAACAGCCCAAATTCTTAACTAAGCTTTATATCGATTAAAACTGCCCCCCCCCCCCCCATGGTTCCATAGGTGGAATTCAAAAATTGGCTTGTTCAAATGCCACCTCTATGTGCTGATGCAAGTGGGAATCTCCTATCCTGCAGCCACATCAGCCCTAAATATGATCTCCCGCCACTTCCAGAACCATGGGGATGACATTTTCGCACCAGAAGGCCGCTGGCACGCACTCTCAGTAGCTTTTTTATAGTGACATTAGAAAGGTGCATTCCGCATCGCCTGCCCAAGAAGAGGAAGAATACCTTCCACTCCCAGGTAATTGACGTTGGGATCTAGAACCAATTACAGCACCAAAAGAGGGCCCCCCAGGGGAATAAATAAGGAACCATGGGAGGTCCACACGTATAAGGGGAAAATGTTCACCTGGGGAAGGCAAACCAGCCAAACAAAGGCGAAATGGGGAAAGAGAGACACTATCTACATATCTTAGACCATGGATTGCATATCATAAATCCTAGATCATCACAATATTAGAAATGTAAATAACGGTTGGTACTTTTAGAATGCATCGACATCTCTTAATATATAAACAAATGCAAAGGGATAAAAATGGAGCATATGGTAAGTTGGTAACAAACAATGTCCTATACATGGAGCCCGACCTAAGATAATTACTCAAACCAGAATGCAAAAAGATCCCAACATGTAACATTTAAAAAAAAATATGGCACCAATACATGTACAATACAGCATAGGATGAAAAAAGGAACAAAGTAGGAGGGGAGAGAGATTGAGGTACCTTTTTGCAGCAAACAAGCTGTTACATCTGTGCTAATGTTAATTGTGTTAATTTTTCCAAACCTCCTGAGGCAAACCCCTCCAGAAAGGGTTTGAAATTAGTTGCCTCATTTAAACCTGAAGGAATAGTGGCGTTAAGATGATGGATCCACCTCAGCTCCTCCTGGAGGAGAAACACATTCCAGTTGCCATCCCCAGTAGCTGGGGTGGATCCTGTCCAATGCCAGTACCTTCACCTTGTGGAAGACATAATTGTGCCTGTGTTCCACATGATGACTCACCGGTAACTCAATATATCCAGTTTTCATACTTTAAATGTGTCTGTACTATATATGCGTTTTCATAAATCAAGTTATGTCTTTCCTAGATAGATCGACCCACAGTCACAAATGAGCATATAGACCACCTCAAACGTTTTACAATTCACAAAATGTGCTGGTTTAAAAAGTTCCCCAGTTGGTAAAACAAACCGTTTGATGGTCTCCATATATTGACAATAAGCGCAGGAGCTGCATCTAAAGGCGCCCCTGTCTTTTTAATTAAAAAAAAAAATGGCGTGGGAGTCCCTCCAAAATCCATACTGGACCCTTATCTGAGCACGCAACCTGGCAGGCCACAGGTCGCTGGTCTCTCGTCCCCCCTCCTGAACCATACCAGGCCACATGCAAACTCCTAAGAAGAGGACGTGTATACCGCTGCTGGCTGACGCGTTTCAAAGGTAACACCTTCTTCTTCAGAGGCTCTAAAGAAGAAGGTGTTACCTTCGAAACACATCAGACAGCAGAGGTTTGCACATCCTCCTCTTAGGATCTGGAGACTGCTATCAGTGGACCGACTGTCACAAGTCAAAGACTGTTTTAAGTGTGATTTTCCATCTACCTTTGTGAGTAGTTTTAATTATGTTTTATCTTAATAAATGTGTCAAAGGATAATGCACAAGGCTGGTGCACCCTCTTTTTTCTGTTTTCTTGTTTGATTGTTTGAATTTAGAGGTTGCAGCCGAGATGTCTTGAAAAAGGGCTATTCTCGCATAAGGAGGTGGAAATGAATGGAAGGATTTGGCCACCCGTAGTAGTCGTTATTTAATATGATAAAAGGAGATCCGTGTTAGCACGTCCCTGGGGATTGTGTCAGGCAGGTGCGCCAGTTTGGGGTGCCTTATTTTTTAATATATCCCTAGGACTAAGTTCCGGGATAAGTTTCCGGAATAGCTGTTGTAAATACAGGATGAGATATTGCGGTTTAACAGCTTCAGGGACCCCTCTTATTTTTATATTATTACGGCATGACCAATCATCGAAGTCTGCCACTTTTAATTGCAGCTTGCGAATTGTGTCAGTTGCGATTCATGTGTGTCAACCATGTCATCTTGGGCTTTAATAACTTTTCCCAGTTGGGATTCTAAATGATCAGTACGAGTCTCAACGGCCTCAATCCTGTTAGAGATCTGGGAATTTAAGGAGCGTAGCTCTATCTGAAGGCTAGTTTGGAGAGAGAGAGAAGCATAATTTTTATGAGGTGTGATCAGAAGCAGGGGCATCTGATGCAGGAAATGCAGCTAGTGAAGCTGTGTGTTCTGCAGGTATGTCTGTGTGAGACTCATTGAGATCTGCCCAGTGAAGCTTCTTAGCAGAGGGTTGTTTCTGGGGAGAGTGTGCAGGGGATTCTGACACCCTCTTAGCTCTGTCTGCTGCTGGAGAGTCGCCATGCTGCAGAGTGGCCTCCTCCATTTCACAGAGGTTGTCAGGGTCTGGAGCCGTTTGTGCCTGTGCGTGAGGTGAAGGAGGAGGGCAGCCGCTCTCCCGGGTGCCATCTTGGATGTTCCTGATGCCTGGGGATTCCTTCTGGTCATAGCCCAGGTGTAGTGCAGAGGATGTACCCTGGAGGGGCTGGCAATGGCTGTCTTTATAGCGGTGAGCTGCTTTTGGGACACGTGAGGTGAGGAGATCTACAGAGGAGCGGCCATCTCAGTCAGAGGCAAGGACACGCCCCCAATTCTGGATTTTTATCTGGGCATAGAACTCTGGCTATGTGTTGTAATTGAGAGGCCAGATAGTAAAGCCATGGGTTTGGAAGTGCCAGCCCACCTGCTTCCTTAGGGCGCTGCAACTGTTCCAGTTTCAGTCTGGCAGTCAAATCGTGCCAGATGAGAGACCTGAATATTGAATTAATGATGCAAAACTGCTTCAGTGGAACAACAATTGGAGAGTTTTGGAGTATGTATAAATCCTGTGGCATTAGGATAATTTTGATCAAGTTTATTCTACCTACCGGGGAGATTTTCAATCTAGATCATACCTTGACCCGATACTGGCAACGGTTTAGTAACAGGATCAGGTTCAAGGTAATATATTCCAGAGGGTGGGGAGTGACCTTTATACCTAAATACCTGAACTCAGAAGATACAGGGATATCCATTAGGGATACTGATTGTGGGTCTGGTTTCTTATCTAACAATATAAGGGATGATTCAGTCCAGTTGGTCAGTAAACCAGAGTAGTGGCCAAACATGTGAATGACCCCCCTGGCCTTCCTTTAGGGATGACGATGTGTCTCCCAATAGGAGCATGGTATCATCTGCATACAGCATCAGCTTTTCTTGCAGCTATGCATACCGAAACCCTTGGATTCCCAAATTAGAGCAAATTCAGGCTACCCATGGCTCAAGAGCAAACAAAAGTGGCGATAGAGGGTATCCCTGTCTAGTGTCTCAGAATAGGCAAAAGTACAGAGATACTCTCTCTGCCTCTCTAATTGCTGCCTTTGGGGAACTATAAAGTAATTGAACCATGCAATATACTCTTTCTCTAGCCCAAATTTGTGCAGGATAGCCCAAAGATATGACAATTCAATACTGTCAAAAGCCTTGTGGGTATCGAGAGAGAGCAAAGCTCTATCCCCCATGTTATCAGACCTTGATTGTATATTGATAAATAATCTGCATAGATATATAGCCGTGGACTTCTGAGGCATAAACCCTGCTTGGTCTGAATGAATTATGCAGGATATCATCTTGTTCAGTCTCATGGCCAACACCTTCTCCGATATTTTCACATCCATTTGTAAAATGGATATCGGCCTATAGATGCCGGGGTCCAAGGGGTCCTTCCTGGGTTTCAGCAGTAAGTCTATATTGCCTTTAGTCATAGAGAATGGAAGGCATCCATTTTTGTTGGCTTTGTTAAACACCTCTAATGCCTCGTACACATGGTCGGAAATTCCGACGGAAAATGTCCGATCGTAAAATGTTGTCGGAAAATCCGGCCGTGTGTGGGCTCCATCGGACTTTCCTGCTCTCAAATTTTCCGACAACAAAGTCTGATCGCACTTTTTCCGATCGTGTGTAGAGAATTTCGACGGACAAAGTGTCACGCATGCTCAGATCAAATTACGAGACCAAAGCTATTAGCTACTAGCCTCTACGTAGTTCTGTCGTACGCAACGAACGTCACCACGTTCAGAATGATCAGATTTTCCGTCAACTTTGTCTGACCGTGTGTATGCAACACCAGTGTCGGACAAAATCCGTCGGAAAAAATCTGACGGATTTTGTGTTCGGAATTTCCGACCGTGCGTACGGGGCATAACAATTTAGGCAATAGGGTCTCATCATGTTGCTTATACACCTCGGCAGGAATACCATCTACCAGTTTGGGAATACACTGGTCGCCACTTGTAGCTCCTCCAAGTGTCAGAGGAGCATTTAGTTGTTGCCTAGCACTATCCGACAAAGTCGGTAGCTCCACTTCTCCAAGATATGTGTGTAGGGAATCTTCTGTGTAAGTTTGCTGAGGTCGGTACAGATCAGAGTAATAGGACACAAGCACTGATATAATTTCATCAGGAGATTTTATGACTATACCAGTGGAAGCCGGTGGAGCTCCAATGTCTGCTGTGAGTGGGCGATTTTTGCTAAAAGGCGACCGAAATGCTCACCCTCCTCATAGAATGCAACTTTACTAAAAAATATTTTATGTTCCGCTGTAGAGGAAGTGAGAGGACTTCATGCATCCTGAGCTGATAACCATGCCTCTCTTCAGACCTCCGTGGGATTAGAAATGAACTCAGCCTCCAAGTCATGCACTAAAAATTCTACCCCCTCCCTTTGTGCATTAGATGTCCTCTTAAAAGCTTTAATTACCCTAATAAACAGGCCCCTAAGAAAGGACTTAAAGGTTTCCCACACCACACCTGCGTCTGGGTGCCCCACCTGATCCTGCCAAAAATCTGTAATTTTCTTAGCTATCTGGGCCTGAGCATGGGGCTCTAGCTAGTGTCGAGAGGGGGCACACCTCCAGATTGAGAACCAGCTGGAAGAGATCGGAAATCCCTCTAAGAGCAAATTTAATCTCTGTCACAGATCAGACAGCAGTGTCCGAGCAGAGGCACAGATCCGTGCGTGACAATACTAGGTGGGACTTCGAAAGGCACGAAAATTGCCTTTGCCCAGGGTTTTTACTCCTCCATGGATCACACCAACCCACTTCATCACCGGCACATCCAGATGACCCAGATGGTACTACTTCCTGGTAGTCAAGTGAAACGTGCTTTAAAACACTCACTGCTTGAGAAAAGGAGGTATGAGTGGAGTGATAGATCTTACCCACCCACCTATAATTCAGACAAGACAGGGAATCAGGTGTGAGATGAGTCTCCTGCAGGGCACAGACAGCAGGGAGATATTTGCGTAAAGAGGTTGATACCATAGCACACACGTTCCATGACACCACAGGTATTGTAGTCATCATCCCACATTAAATATATGCACATCAGGATAGTAGGCATCACATTCCATATTACCAAATGCCATTCCCTCCCACCCCAGTCCCAACAGCATAGTATCAGCAAAGTTCAGAGTATGCAGTGGAAAACCCAAAGTGACTCAATACTGATAGGTTGAATTCTCTGTACTGCTCCAGAAAGATAGTTCCAAACAAGTTGGCTGGGCTTTATTATTAGAAAAGATTCAATTAGGAGCACATATTCATTTTATTTTATGAATTGCATTTAATTTTGTATTTTGTGGTGTTTACGCAGTTTATTTCAGTGCCTTCAGCTGCATTTGGATGTATTTGCTTTAATCATTCTTTAATGCTATATATCATTTTAGGTTAGCTGCTTGGGCTATAGGTATATTTTGGTGTCTGCAGTGTTGTTTTCGGTTTTACTAAATTCAAGGCAGCCGCTTAAAGTGAAGGGGTATATTAGTCTCAGCAATGGTTCAACAGTGATAATATAAAGATGTTTAGTAAGGAAAGATGGCCATACATGTCCAATAATGTGCTTAGCAAAAGACAAGCACACATGTTTTAAATGCTACCAGTGCCCCACCTCATTAAGGCTGGATTCACACCTATGCATTTTTAGTGCTTTTTGCATTTTGCAGATTTGCAGTACAGTCCATTTAACATGGTTTCCTATGAAACACGTTCTGTAGTGCAAATCTTCAAAATGCAAAAAGCGCTAAAACTACATAGGTGTGAATCCAGCCTAAAGCAGAACTTTACCCATAACAGTTTGATAACAAAACAACACACATTCCTCATTAATAATTATACTACCAAAATCAGGGTGTGCTTCAAATTCCCTCCAGCCCCACTCCTGTTTCTTCTTGCTAAAGACCCCCATTTTTTTTGAAGCCCAGAACAGTCACTTCCTTATTGGAAACTCTCCTTCTCTCCTTGGTCTCAAAAATTACTGTGTATGTCACATTCTTTAAATGAAATTGATTGATTTAAAATAAAACTGATAAAACCGATTGTAAGTCTTGGCTCAGATAGAAAGGAGGCCATAGCTCCCAACTGTCCCTGATTTCTAGGGACTGTCCCTGATTTGGAGCAATGTCCCTCTGTCCCTCATTCCTCCTCATTTGTCCCTCATTTTGGTCTGTTCTATATAGATGTATAAAATGCACTTTTTATCTATCAAAAAGTGTTTTCCAGTGCTAAACCTTTCATCTGATTTCTAAATTGCTGCATTTGTAAATTCCAAAAGCCAATATAAAGGAATAGTAGTGGTAAAAAAAAACACTTTACTTTACTTAACCAATCTTGTTTTTATTTTGTACAATTCTCCTTTAAGAGGCTGTTGCAATAGGTGTGTCCTATGCCTGCATACTTTTGCTGATAGGTGTCCCTCATTCCTATCTCAAAAAGTTGGGAGGTATGAGGAAGGCTGTTATTACAGTGCTGAAGTTCATAGTGCTGCCCATGAGGGAGAAAGAATTAGGAATTTAAAATAAGACACTATCCTTGTAAGTTTAACTCTTTTGTGTCTCCCTGGAAGCAGAGTTGGTCCTATCACCTCTCCTTCTTTCCTTTTTTTCTCCCTCCCCAATCTGTGCTCCCTCAGCACAGTCTGTGTCATTTATGCTTTCTTCCCTCTTAAGCCATAGCAAATCATAAAGCTGTCAGCCGATCGGCCTCTAGTCACTCTGATTTTAGGCACAGTGCTGAGCATAGAGAGCAACTGAGTACATGCAGAGCAGGGTGAGACAGTGAATGAATTACTGTATTTTAACCACTTCAGCCCCAGAAGGATTCACCCCCTTCCTGACCAGAGCACACTGCGCGGTCGTGCAACGTTGCACCCAAACAAAATTGACGTTTTTTTTTTCCCACACATAGAGCTTTCTTTTGGTGGTATTTGTTCACCTCTGTGTTTTTTATTTTTTGGGCTATAAACAAAAAAAAATGACCATTTTGAAAAAAAAGCAATATTTTTACTATTTGCTATAATAAATATCCCACAAAAATATATAAAAAAACAATGTTTTTCCTCAGTTTAGGCCGATATGTATTCTTCTACATATTTTTGGTAAAAAAATCACAATTAGCGTATAATGATTGGTTTGCACAAAAGTTATAGGGTCTACAAAATAGGGGATAGTTTTATGGCATTTTTATTATTCACTTTTATTTATTAGTAATGGCGGCAATCTGCGATTTTTATCATAACTGTGGTATTATGGCGGGCACATCGGACACTTTTGACACTATTTTGGGATCATTGTCATTTATACAACAATCAGTGCTATAAAAATGCACTGATTACTGTGTAAATTACACTGGCAGGGAAGGGGTTAAACACTAGGGGGCGATCAAGGGGTTAGGTGTGTCCTAGGAAGTGATTCTAACTGTGGGGGGGATGGGCTACTACTCGCATGGCAGCGATCACTGCTCCCAATGACAGGGAGCAGTGATCTCTGTCATGTCACTAGAACAGGGAAATGCCTTGTTTATATGACGGACATCGAGTCCACGGGACCACGGTCATGTAGCACGTGGCAGGCGCACGCCTACAATGCCGCATCTTAAAGGGGATGTACCTGTACGCCCATTTGCCCAGCCATGCCATTGTGCCGACATATATCGTCGTGTGCTGGTTGGCAAGGGGTTAAACAGTATAGGCAATTATTTTAAATATTTTACATAGCTATTTCTGCAAAAGAGAATAGCCTAAAGTGATCTATTTGACTAAGGCCTGGTTCACACCTATGCTTTTTTCGGTGTGTTTTGAGTTTTGCAGAAACACACTACAGTCCATTTAACATGATTTCCTATAGGTCACGTTCACATCTGTGCATTTTATGGAAAAGGCCAGGGACTTTTTTTCTCGTTTTTGGTTCCATAGACTTCAATGGATCAAAAACGTATATTGAAAAATGCAAAATGGACCTGGAATATGCAAAATACAACCTGCATAGGTGTGAACCAGGCTAAAGTTCAACTTTAAGGAATGGTGCAAAATGCTTAAAAAGAAAATGTGCCACCTGATTTTTTGGGATATTTTGGTCTGTTGGCAGCCCATTGATTTAAATGTGCTCACCTAAGCAAAATAACATATAAGTTGTGAGGAGGTAAAGAGTTAATTAGGACTGGTTAGGGCTAACTAAGGGCTATTAAAGGATTACATAAAAACACATTTCCGCCACAGCTACACTGCGACAGGTTGGCTCAGCATCGCAAATTGCTGTCATTGTACGTCGGGCACGTACACCGCAATCTGTGCCATTTTGCTAGCAGGGGAGCCAATCAGCAGGTCCGGTGGACTCGATGTCCGCTGACCACCCACAATCCCTCCACAGAGAGGAAGAATGGGGATCTGCCAGTGTAAACAAAGCAGATCCCTATTTTGTCAGGGGAGTAGAGTGAGAACATCTGTTCCTAGTGATCAGGAACAACGATCTCTCTCTACTCCCTGTCAGTCCACTCCCCCTACATTTAGAAATCACCTCCCTAAGTAACATTTAACCCTTTGATCTCCCCTGGTGTTAACCCTTTCCCCGCCAGTGTCATTTATACAATAATCAGTGTATTTTTTATAACACTGAACGCTGTATAAATTTCACTGGTCCCAAAAAAGTGTCAAAAGTGTCCCATCTGTTCGCCGCAATGTTGCAGTCCAGCTAAAAATTACAGATCACCGCCATTACTAGTAAAAAAAAAAAAAATGCCATAAATCTATCCCCTATTTTGTAGACACAATAACTTTTGCACAAACCAATCAATATACACTAACTGGGATTTTGTTTACCAAAAATATGTAGAAGAATACATATTGGCCTAAACTGATGAAGAAATATTTTTTTTTAAATTTTTTTGGATATTCATTATAGCAAAAAGTAAAATATATTGTTTTTTTTTTTTTTTTATAAAAATTGTCGCTCTTTTTTTGTTTATAGCGCACAAAATAAACTCAGAGGTGATAAAATACCACCAAAAGAAATCTCTATTTGTGGGGGAAAAAAGATATACATTTTGTTTGGGTACAATGTCGCAGGACTGCGCAATTGCCAGGTAAAGCAACGCAGTGCCGTATCACAAAAAATGGCCTGGTCAGGGAGTGGGTAAATCCTTCCGGGGCTGAAGTGGTTAAAGTGTAATGTTGCCTTAACTGACATCATATGCAGATCAGAGGTAGTTACTTTGATCTTCATATGAACAAAACAGAGTACAGGGGGTCCCCGGGTTACAAACGAGATAGGGACTGTAGGTTTGTTCTTAAGTTGAATCTGTTTGTAAGTCGGAACAGGTACATTTTTTAAGTGTAGCTCCAGCCAAAAAATCTATTTTTAAGCTTTTTAGATAACATAGAGAAGGGTTATCACCCCTGTAACATTTGTTTTGCTGTCTGTGCCCCTGTTCAGAAGATTTCACCTCACCTTCTGTCCCAATGACAATTGGATTTTGAAAATTTTGGGTTGTTAGGGAAGCATGGACTGGTGATAAAGCATCAGTGGAGACACCTTTTTCCCATATTAACTCTTACAGGAGGGAATTTCCCTTTTCTAGGGGTGGATTTCCTCTCACTTCCTGTTGTCTTCTTCCGTTTGTAAGTAGGAGTCGTTTGTAAGTCGGATGTTTGTAAGTCGGGGACCCCCTGTAAATGCAAAGCAATAATGTTGCTTTACATTTTTTTGTTTTTTTTATATAATCTGAGCAGTAAACACTCATCAGAGACTGTTCAGAAGAAATACAAACTAACATTATTACTTGTTTATATTTCTTCTGAGTCTGTGTTTGACAGCACTGCTCCTGTGCACGCTGGATAACACTATAGGTCCCAACTGTAATATTGGTAAATGTCATTTTTAGATGGGAAATATCGGTAAGAGCCTGGGGAAGCTGCAGAAGGTGGAGATGGACAGGGGTTAAATAGGGACACTGACTGCAGCCCGGTGGAAATGATTGACAGCAATTTGGCTGCCAGATCACATCCACATAGCTGCACAGATGTTTCAGCCACAGTTCGGAAGAATTTTGAATGTGATTCAGCAGCTGCTCAGCTGCTGGACCTCATTCACATAGCTGTACACCTCTCACTGGATGCATGCACATTGATTGCTGAAACAATCAGTAAGCTTGAGCCTGTGATACCAAGGGGACACTGTAAGGGACAGTTGATGAGCAGAAGCAGGCTAGTAGCTAAAGAAGAAGCTGTTAAAACTGATGGGAAGTGGCAGCGAAAGCTTAAAAATTAACAATAAAGGGGGGCACTGGAGGGAACACAGAATAGGAAAAAGAGGAACATATCCTTCCAGGCTTAAGAAATGCAGCTAACATAACGGTTACTGAGCTGGCCAGCTAAATGCAGATCAATTATTCTGTACATCAGTGGCAGTGAAAGGATTAAATCTGAATGTGAAGTTGAAAATGCAGTAGGATATACAGTATCTCACAAAAGTGAGTACACCCCTTACATTTTTGTAAATATTTATTATATCTTTTCATGTGACAACACTGAAGAAATGACACTTTGCTACTATGTAAAGTAGTGAGTGTACAGCTTGTATAACAGTGTAAATTTGCTGTCCCCTCAAAATAACTCAACACACAGCCATTAATGTCTAAACGGCTGGCAACAAAAGTGAGTACACCCCTAAGGGAAAATGTCCAAATTGGGCCTAATTAGCCATTTTCCCTCCCAGGTGTCATGTGACTCGTTAGTGTTACAAGGTCTCAGGTGTGAATGGGTGGCAAGTGTGTTAAATTTGGTGTTATCGCTCTCACTCTCTCATACTGGTCACTGGAAGTTCAACATGGAACCTCATGGTAAAGAACTCTCTGAGGATCTGAAAAAAAGAATTGTTGCTCTACATAAAGATGGCCTAGGGTATAAGAAGATTGCCATGACCCTGAAACTGAGCTGAAGCACGGTGGCCAAGACCATACAGCGGCAACCAGGTGAGGAGTACAAAGACAAGTGTGTCTTGCCTACAGTCAAGCATGGTGGTGGCAGTGTCATGGTTTGGGGCTACATGAGTGCTGCCCGCACTGGGGAGGTACAGTTCATTGAGGGAACCATGAGTGTCAACATGCACTGTGACATACTGAAGCAGAGCATGATCCCCTCCCTTCGGAGACTGGGCCGCAGGGTGGTATTCCAACATGATAATTACCCATAACACACCTCCAAGACGACCACTGCCTTGCTAAAGAAGCTGAGGATAAAGGTGATGGACTGGCCAAGCATGTCTCCAGACCTAAACACTATTGAGCATCTGTGGGGCATCCTTAAACAGAAGGTTTAGTAGCGCAAGGTCTCTAACATCCATCAGCTCCATGATGTCACCATGGAGGAGTAGAAGAGGACTCCAGTGGCAACCTGTGAAGCTCTGGTGAACTCCATGCCCAAGAGGGTTAAGACAGTGCTGTAAAATAATGGTGGCCACACAAAATATTGACGCTTTGGGCCCAATTTGGACATTTTCACTTAGGGGTGTACTGACTTTAATTGCCAGTGGTTTAGACATTGATGGCTGTGTGTTGAGTTATTTTGAGGGGACAGCAAATTTACACTGTTATACAAGCTGTACACTCACTACTTTAAATTGTAGCAAAGTGTAATTTCTTTAGGCTGCTTTCACACTGGGGCGGTGCGGGGCGGCGACGGTAAAGCAGCGCTATATTTAGCGCTGCTTTACCATCGTTTTACCCGCGGTATGCGGCCGCTAGCGGGGTGGTTTTAACCCCCGCTAGCGGCCGCAAAAGGGTTTAAAAACCTCCGCAAAGCGCCGATGCATCGGCAGTTTGGGGGCGGTATCCCCGCGGTTTCCCATTGATTTCAATGGGAAGGAGCGGTATAGGAGCGGTAAATACACCGCTACTTCACCGCTCCAAAGATGCTGCTAGCAGGACTTTTGTTGCGGTCCTGCTAGCGCACCGCTCCAGTGTGAAAGCCCGCCGGCTTTCACACTGGAGTGAATGGGGCCGTTTTTTTCAGGCGGTGTACAGGCGCTATTTTTAGCGCTGTACCGCCTGAAAACCGCCCCAGTGTGAAAGCAGCCTAAGGCTGTGTTATCACATGAAAAGATATAATAAAATATGTTCTGGTATTTAGCAGCAGTAGAACTACTGTTTGTAAACACAGTGGTGGATATCCTGGGTGACATCATTAAACAAATATGGTTAGCATTGTCATGGATGTATAGGATTTGTTATATCATTGGACAATACGATTGACATTGTATTTACATTGTGTGACAATGTTTATCTTTTTTTCTTTTTTTTTTAAATCAAGAAGTCTCATTGTACAGTTGTTTTTAATTACTTTTTTCAAATGTTGGGGTAAATACAGTAGGTAACAAGGGGTAATACTGTATGTCCTGCACACTTACATAGGGAGCTGAATATCTGGGGCATCCTTTGCTCTAAAAGGGGCATCCATATTTTGATAAATCTCCCCCACATACTTTTGGAGAGCAGATTGTGGGAATGAGACCCATATCTCCATCAACATAGGGACAAAGTGCCATGCATGAGGTGGAGACTTTGGCGCCTCCCCTGCAAGATACCCTTCCAATGTTGAGGGCATATGGCCTGGTATGATTCAGGAGAGGGGAACATACTCTCTGTCCTCCTTTCCTGATTACCCAGACTGCATGCCTGGATAAGGATCCAGTTTGAAATGTAATCACTTGCCCACCAGCCGCTGTAGTTTAACTGCGGCAGGTCGGCTCTCCTGCACAAACCAATGTACCTGTACGTCGGTCCGTACAGTTGAGATTGAGAGCACATGCACACCACTGGCACCATGCTTGCGTGCCTGCTGCGAGCCGCAGGAGCATGCCCGTGAGTCCGGCAGACTTGATGTGCGATCGTTGTGCACAGAGGCATAACAGGATCTGCCTTTGTAAACAAGGCAGATTCCTGTTCTGACAGGGGAAATGTCAGAGATCTTCTGTTCCCAGTGATCGGGAACAGCAATCTCTATCATATCCCTGGCATCCCATCCCCCTATCATTAGAACACACCCAGAGAACCCACTCAACACCCTGCCAGTGTCATTTATATATTGATCAGTGCATTTTTACTAATCAATGTAAAAATGTCACTGGTCCCCCAAAAAATGTAATTTGGAGTCAGATTTGTCCGCCGCAATGTGACAGTTCCGCTAAAAATCGCAGATCGCCGCCATTACCAGTATAAAAAATTAAAATAAAATAAAAGTCCATAAATCTATCCCGTAGTTTGTAGATGCGATAACTTTTGCGCAACCAATCAATATACGCGTTATTGTGATTTTTTTTACCAAAAATATGTAGAAGAATATATATTGGCCTAAACATTTTTTGTTGAATATGTATTATAGCAAAAAGTAAAAAATATTTTACAAAATTGTCGCTCTTTTTTTGTTTATAGAGCAAAAAATAAAAACCGCAGGGGTGATTAAAGCATTATCCCTCTTCCGAACAGATGGTCTCATATCTAGTAAGATTTGAGCTGAGACCATCTAATCCCGGTAATGACCGTAGAAAGTTTGTTAATTGGAAGGCTCTCCAAAAGTCTAATCCAAAGGTGCTTGTTCTATCCATTAGTTCTCTCATCGATCGCCAATTATTTTTTAGCTTGAAGTGGGATAGCTGGAAATGGCCGTTTTGGCCTGGAAAACTGGATCTTGACATCCTGGAGGAAATGCAGGGTTCCTCAAGATTGGGTACATTAGGGAGTAAGCTGACCCCAGGGAGTATTTTCTGAATACTACCTTGCATATCTGCACCGTCACTCCTATTAATGGATGTTTTTTTATGTCATTTGGCATTACCGAATTACCCCACGGTGCCCTTGCAAGTAGGGTATTACTCTGAGCCTGTTCCAGACTTGGCCACAGTTTAATTGATTGGTGTCGGTTCCAATCGATGAGCCTTGTCAGATGTATTGCCTGCTGGTATTTTCTTATATCAGGTACCGCTAACCCTCCATGTTTCTTTAGATACATCAATTGTTGTCTCTTCAGTCTTGGGCGTTTATATGCCCAGATAAAATCAAAAAACATTTTGGTCACCTGATCTAGATATTTGGAGGGGATGTATATCGGAAAGGCTTGAAGGAAATAAAGGAATTTAGGGAGTATACACATCTTAATGATGTTACACCTTCCAAACCATGAGTGTAGTCCCGTCTTCCATTTCTCCAGTAGCCCCCTCGTCTCTCTTAACAGGGGTGGGAAGTTTAATTCAAATATTTTGGAAGTTTTAGATGGTATATTTGTTCCTAGGTATCTTAGGGCTGTTATTGTCCATTTAAATTTGAAACTAGTCTGGAGATTTAAAAGCTCCGGTTGTTTTATACCTATTCCCATTGCCTCTGATTTCTTAAAATTAATCTTCAGGTTCGACAGGTTACCATACTTATTAAACTCATGCAAGAGCATCGGTAGGGAAATTATTGGGTTTGTGAGTGAAAACATCATGTCATCCGCATATGCGGATATCTTCTGTTGGGTGTCCCCTATCGTCACTCCCTGGATATCTGGGTTTAGCCGAACCGTACATAAAAAAGGTTCCAATGCCAGGGCAAATAGGAGTGGCGATAGGGGACAGCCTTGTCTCGTACCATTTTTTATCATGAAAGGCTCTGACAGGACACCGTTGGCTCTAACTCGAGCCGAGGGTTCCGAATATATTGTGCCTATGCGAGCCATCATCACCTCTCCTATCCCCACATATCTTAGTACTGTCATCATGAAATGCCAATCGACCCTATCAAAGGCCTTTTCTGCGTCCGTTCCTAACAGAACACACGGAGTTTTATTCCTGTTTACTACATGTACGAGATTTGTTACCTTGATTATATTATCCCTAGCCTCGCGGGTAGGTACAAATCCTACCTGGTCCATATGAATCAAGGTTGGAATGTATTCTTGAATTCTGGTGGCTATCATTTTGGTAAGTATTTTTAGATCAGTATTTAACAGTGAGATTGGCCTGTAACTACCGCAGGCAGTCGGGTCTTTCCCTTCCTTGTATATCACTGTTATGTGGGCCATGAGAGTCTCTTGGGAGAGCTTCCTATCTGGTCCCAGTCCATTAAATAGTTTCACCAGGAATTTACCTAGAGATGCAATGAGAGTTTTATAATATGCAATGGTAAACCCGTCTGGGCCTGGGGCCTTTCCTAGTTTAATATTTCCTATCGCTTTTTGGATCTCTTCCAATGTAAATGGTTCATCTAGTGTTTTACTAACCTCCGGGGATAATTTCGACATATGAGAATTAGATAGGTATTCTTCTGTCTGAGTCTGAGGAGAGGGGTCTTTCGCTAAATTGTATAGATCTGAGTAGTATCTTTGAAATTCCCTCACGATGTCTTTAGGGAAGGAACATTTCTGTCCATTTGCCTTTATTATATGTGGTATATAGTTCCCTAGTCTCTGTTCTCTTAGAGTCCTGGCTAGGGCCCTACCACATTTATTCCCGGACTCGTATGATATCCTCCTGCATATCTGTATTTGTGCTTTCGCCTTATATATCATTAGGTCTACTATCTTTTTGCGTAGGGTCAGTAGTTCGGTCTCTAGCTCAGCTGTTTGGGCATGTTTGAATTGGGCTTCTACTAATTTTAATTCGTTCAGAAGAAAAGTCAATTGTTTAGCTCGCTGTTTCTTTATTCGCGAGCCGTGCTTAATAAGAATCCCTCGGATTACTGCCTTATGGGCTTCCCAAACTATGCCTGTATTACTCTCTGGGATATCATTTGTTTGAAAGAAAAAGTCCAGTTCTCTAGTCACTTCCCTCAATACCTCCTCATCTTGCAATAAACTCTCATTAAGTCTCCAGGTTCTCGCCCTGGAGATATAATGGTCGGTCAATGCGTAGGTCAACTGGATCGGTGCATGGTCTGACCACGTGATTTGATCGATTGAGATCTCTCGTACCGCCTGTATCTGGGAGTGAGGGATAAAGAAATAGTCTATCCTCGAGAACTGTTTATGCGGTATAGAATAGAAGGTGTAATCCCTTTCTACGGGATGGAAAATACGCCATATATCTATCAACTGTGCTTTAAATAAGGCTCTAGAAATTCGTTTACGTGAGCTAGGGGGTATCGAGGAGCAACCCGATGAGGTATCTTCGGACGGTATTAATGGTATATTAAAATCCCCTCCCAGTATTAGTTGGCCCTTAGTAAAATCAGTCAGTAATTCTAAGGTATTAGTAATAAAGGTTTCCTGATGTAGGTTAGGTGCGTAAATGTTCGCTAGTGTTACCTCAATATTGCCAATCATGCCTCTTACAAAGAGGTATCTACCCCCTACATCTGCTTTTTCTTCTACGCAGGACCATGGCACCTTGGATGAAATTAATATAGACACTCCGCATGTTTTAATAAGCTTATTAGTGGAGTGGTAAACTATTGGAAAATGTCTACTTTTCAAAACTGGTAGCTTACCCTCTTTGAAGTGCGTCTCCTGGATGAAGGCAATGTCTGACTTCTTACGATATAGGTCTTCCATGAGCATGCGTCTTTTTTCAGGGATATTGAGCCCCTTTACGTTCAGCGAGAGTGCCCTCACCACCTCCATCCCCCCCCCGACCCCCCCTAAAAAAAGAAAAAAAAAAAGGGAGTGGGGAAGGAACCTTCCCAAACAAGAGAGAAAAAAAAAAAAAAAAAATTTAAAAAAATTAAATAAAATAAATAAAAACCAAAAAAAAAAAAAGGGGGGGAAAAAAAAATAAGGGTTTACACTTTTATTGGTGCTAAAACAAGATGGATTTTGAGATAGCCCACTTTAGTGGGAATCAGTCCTATCAGGACAGCAGAACTTTGCTATTGCGCTTTTCAGTATCCCACTCGGAAAAAGCGCTAATCTATGTGGGGGTGTAGTCAGAAATGTGCCGAATTCGAGCCCCTCTGCCCCCCCCGCCCCCTTCCGCCGCCCCATGAGAAGACGACCATCATCATTTTACTCGTTTTCTGTTCAGTGTTTGTCCTATATCTACCATTTCTTTTTTCAATCTCTGTAGAGCTTCCTAGTCCATTTTGTAACCATTTGTTTTCTCCTCCCACCCCTCCCTCCCCCCACCCCCCCACCCCAAGATGCCCCCACAAGGTTTTGGATGGTTGGTTCCCTTCTTAAGAAAAAAAAAAAACACCCCACCCAGATAAGTATCTTCCCCTCCTCTCCCCCCCCATCCCCTCCCCCCTGTCCTTGTGGTTAAGGAGAGGAGCATACATTCCCTCCCGTGTGTTGACCAAATGTGTTTCCATTCTTTAAACGTGATCCCTTTGCCCATTTAAAAAAATAAATAAATAAATATTGTAATTTACGTGACTATTTCCCTCTTAAGGTGTGACTACGAGCCAATCTTGGTCTCTCCTCTCTACCTAATAAATCATCTCCAAAAAACAAAAAAAAAACAAAAAAAAAAAAAAAAAGGAAGAAGAAGGAGGGGGAAGTGCCCCAACTTCCTCCTCTCTACACATCTAGTAATCTCTACTCTACTATTCTCATAAATCCCTATTCACCCTAAGTTTAGGTAATGGTCTCCTTACTTTCAGACCAATCCCCCTGTTATGTTGTCATCTCCCTTCTAGTGTTTCACCTCTAGATTGTGTGTGTGTGTGGACCTCCCTCCCTCCCATCTATTACCCCTTATCCCCTTTACCTCTTATCCCTACTCCGACTAATCCCAGCAACAAAAAAAAAACAAAAAAAAATAAGAAAAACCACACAAAAAAATAAAAAAATATTACCAAGCATAAAAAATAAAACATTCCAAACAAATCCCCTTTCAATTATATGCCCCCCCTGCTCAGGTTGTGAATATATGCTTCCCTCTCCTATTCAAATTTTTCTTTATGCAATGCTATTAGAAGAGAGAGAGCAGCGGGGGAAGTTCAACGGGAGGGGGGGGGAAAGGGGGGGGCCCCTCGGGGGGAATAAAAAAAAAAAAAAAGGACAGGCGTTTCCCCAATCTTAACTAGACATCAGTTCCATCCTACTCCATCCTACTCCTCGTATTGCTTTATTGAGTTTTATTAACTTTCGTCCCTCCATCCTCAATATGTATCTCCTGACCATTCTCCCCCTGCATACCTCCTTGTACCTTATATCTAGTTCAAGTTTATGAGTTTTAGGTGGGTTTCCTGCCCAAATTCTAGCCTATTATTAGTGGGTGGTCAGTTGTATTCCCATTAATATTGGAGGAGGGCTGTTTAGCTAAAGTGAGGGACAATCGGGGGTGGAGGGGGAGGGGGGGGGGAGAGAAGGGCAGAGAAACCAGGGGGTATGCTAATACAATTGACAGTTATTATTATCCCCCTATTGTTCTACTCCAGTCTAGTACTTAAAGTACTGTTTCTCCATCTTTTGCTGGTCATTGTCCTTCGTCAGACCCTCTTATAGAAGATCCTATAGTGTTCCCTCTAGACCTCTGTATGGGTGCCGACTGTTTATTTTGGGTGACGGCAAGGCCCGGCCGGGCCCTCGGTCTGACAATGTTCTGCAGCCAATTCTGTACTTCTATCGGTTCAGTTCCTATGAAAGAAAAAAGGGCTGGAAGGTCTGCGGGTGAGCATAGGGTATAAGAGGCTTGCACTTTGTGGAAAGTCACCGCAAATGGATATCTCCATCTGTAAGAGCAATCAAATTGTCTAGCTAAGTCCAAAATCGGGCGTAATATGGCTCTCCTATTCAATGTTGCTCTTGAGATGTCTGGTAGGACCCTCACCACCATCCCCTCCAATTTTGTTTCTCCCTGTTCCCATGCTCTGTTCAATATAAGTTCCTTTTGCTGGTACCGGTGTACTCTACAGAGGACCTCACGTGGCCTGTCTAGTTCTGCGGATCTTGGTCCTGGGGTTCTATGTACTCTGTCTAATTCCAGGGATGCTGGCGTATTTCCTAGTATTTTATAGAATACCGCTGTTACTGTCCCTGCCAGTGACTCTATTTCGATAGACTCTGGGATCCCACGCAGGCGCAGATTATTGCGGCGGCTACGGTCTTCCAATTCCTCTAATTGAAGCTGCATGGTCAGTTTTATCTTTAGTATGGTTACTCAAAAAAATTGTCTCTATATTTACCAGCTGAGAATACTGCTGTTGTGTATCAGATAACAGATTTCTCTCACCTGGTTGTGGTTCGCTCCTACTTTCTATGTTGGTAGCTGGTTGTAGCTGTTGGTCCACCGGAGCACTAATTAGTTCTGCCCACTGTCGATCCATGCCCTGTCTCTCTTCAGCTGAGGCTTCAGACGGTTTGTGCAGCGTATGGGGCTGTCCCTGCTCGGGCTGCGGGAGTTCCTCTAAGTCAGCTGTAATAGTTTCGGTTTCTGTTTCTGTTCCGTTCCGAGCTCCCGCCTCAATGCACTGCTGTGAGCGCTGTGTGTGTCGCTGGTCTCTGTTGGGAAACTCGCCGCGTCCTTCCCCGCCCAGGCTAAGTCTATCCGGCGCCGTTACTGCTACCTCCGATAGCCGGCGTTGAAGTCCCGGAGCTGGTAAGGAAATGCAGGGTAAGGGGGTGGGTAGATTCGCTCCGTTCTCTGTGCCGGATCTGCGTGCTATTGTATCCTCCACTCCTGGTATTAACTTTTTGTTTGGGTACAACATTGCACGATTGCGGAATTGTCAGTTAAAATTACACTGTGCCTTACAGCAAAAAATGTCCTGGTCATTAAGGGGGGCAAATCCATCCGAGGCTGAAGTGGTTACGGAGACCTACAATATTTTTTTTTTTCAAAATGATTTTTATTAGGATTTCCATTTACAGGGAAAGAAACACATTGTTGTACTCTAGATAACATGTGTACATATAGTATATGAACGAACAATAGGATCTAGTCTGTTAATTCAGTCTAAACAAAACTCAGTCACAAAAGACTGCAGAGTATGAATTATAAAAAAGAAAAAGGTGAAAAAATGTGTGTGTGTAAACACACATCCACGTCCTGTCAGAGGAGATTGTGTCAGCGCCCCCCCCCAAGACTTCCAGTAGTTGGTGTATTTGGCAAGGTTAGTGTTGTTTTGTAAAGCAGAGGTGAATTCGTATTCTTTAATTTGATTCAGTTGGATTTATACATCCGAGATGTTAGACAGAATATGTATGATCAGGTGATCAAATACCACCAAAATGAAAAAAATTTAAAAATTGTATTTGGGTACAGCGTTGCAAGGCTTCTGAAAGCTTCCTATACTTAGGATAGCTAGGGATGGAGTAGGTTTAGGGATGGAGTAGGTTTGGAAATAATACCAGTGATATCTGATATCAAGGAGAAAACTTTTCTCCAGAAGTGATAGGTGTGTGGACCTTCCCATAGAATATGGATTAAGGAGCCCTTGAGTGAACAGCCTCTCTAGCATGAGTCATCATTTAGGTTTGCAAATTTGTGCATTTGCACGGGAGTGAGATACCATCTGTAATGGATTTTTTGTGACAGTTCCCAATAGGTAATGCATTTGGAAGTCCTGTGGTTATGTTGTATAGCATTGCGCCATTGGGAATCCGAGAAGGTGGGAATCCGAGGATACAGGAGGTCTGTAAATCTCTTTCCCATCTCTGGTACGTTGATGTTTTAATAAACATGTCTTTGTTCTGTATTAGGTTGTACACAAGGGTTATTGCCAGTTTGGGGGAGTTGGATGTCCAGAAAGACCATGCTTTGGTAGGAATTTTAACTGTTGGGATTGTTTTTTTTCTGTAGGTATGAGGATATGCGTCTGTAAGTATGTGCACCTTGTGGTGGTATGAGGTGTCTAGATTGTATAGTTTGGAATGGGAGGATTTGGTTGTTGTGCATTATTTCATTATTGGGAGATTTTGTATCCGTGACCAATGTTTGAGAGATAGTCGGGGAGTATGCATTCAAATACTTCTATAGGAGGGTATATGGATTGGCTGTTTTCTGCTAGAGAGGTGTTATGAAATAAAATCGCCATGCTTCAACTGCATCTGAGATCATTGAGTGTTCTATTTTTTGGGGTTTCTGTTGAGTTGTCTGGGCTAGTAAAAGAGAGCTTAAGTTGCCTTCGGGTACAAAAGATTGTTCTATAAATTGCCATTGTTTGTTGAAAGTGGGCGTGGACCAGTGTCTGATTTGATTTAGTATCACTGCTATGTAATAGTCTTTTGTGTCTAGGAAGCTCATACCTCCTGCCGTTTTATGTTTAACGATTATTATTATTATGTTATGTTTAATGTTATAGGAACATTGATTATTCCAACTTTGCCAAACATATGAACTGAGCGAACTTTTAATTGTACTGAAAAATTATTTGGGTATTTGTATGGGTAAAGCTCTATAGAGGTACAGGAATTTTGAGAGAGTGATCATTTTAAGGGCTGCCATTGTGCCTGCCCATGAGAGGTAGTGTTTGCTTATTTGTTTGAAGAGAAAAAGTGTGGCGCTAAACAAACATGTTTGAACAATCGTCGTAGGCGAGAACGGGGAACATCACGACTATAAGACTAATTGTTCAAATTAATTGTGACAGTGAAACGGACGTCAATCCAATAGCATAGAAATAAAAATATGCCATACAAATATAAACACAATCTTGTATGTATGAAGTGAAAAAATTCTACATTCAATCTACAAAAAAGAAGACTTATAAGACTGTGACGGTGAGTGGTAGGGAATAAGCAGTTGATAAGCAAACAGTGATAAGCAAATCACAATTGTAGACAAATCACTATAACCCAAAACCTTCATAAAAAGAGACGGAAAAGTTATCAAAACATCATATTAAATGTGGGTGATGAAAAAAATATCATTATGAATTAAATCGAGATATCAACGGTTAACAGAGTGTAGTGTAACACATGAATATTAGAAACCAAATGGTGCAAACACAGTGATAGATGACCAAAAAATTGTCAAATATGATGGTTAAATAATCATGATCATGTATCTGTAAGGAACCAGCCCCAGTGTGTTATTTCAACACTTTCACAACCACATGGAAGGGAGAGAGGCGATGATATGGCTTATAGATGGAAAAAATTATTAATGGCGACTGCTATCTTGTATAAACAAATAAGACTGAACACATTCAAGGTGTCTCTAATGGACCAACCGTCTCATTAGAGATCGGATAATAATATAGGGGTGTCCATAGATTATATAAGTTCAAAAGATGGGGGAGCAATCAAAATTTCCGTTTAAGAAGGGTTTGAAAGCTGTGTCGGATTCAGTTGCAAACACAATGGTATAGAAGTGAATTTGGAACGCTTACCACATCCGGTGGACCCACTGACCTGTGGTGAGGATCGCAGCACCCGGGATGGAACTGAGAAAACGTCACAATCTTCACTCACCAGATGGCAAAGAATCCAAAAGATCGATTAACAGGAAGGCATTCACCAATGGACGTAGATCCTCAGAACGTATGGAGGTATATAGGCAAAGAAAAAAAGAGAGAGGGCCTCCTCATAGTGTAAAACAGGTCCGGAAAAGGACTCAATTTATTGCTAGGAATGCGTTTAACATCCACAGGACATCATTGATAAAAATCTTCTTAAAGATGCAATAAAAACAAAACAAACACAGTAAAAGCCCCAGTTGAAGTACTTTTTTCAATAGATTGCGCAGAAAGAAACCTAATATAGGTTGTGTTAATAATTTCACACACTGGGGTGAGGTCACTCACCTAGGGATCCGCAGTAGAAAATATCAGTTTGAATGCCACTGTGTATTTGATCACTATTAGCACACCTTATGTTAAGTATGTATGTATAATTGGAGCTTTATCCTGAGCTAGAGGTAATGTCTTCTGTGCTGAGTGGATGTGCAGGTGCTGGTGCATAAACTGAAAGACTTGCTTTTGTAGGGATATACTGAAGGATTATTTGCAGATTCAGGAGTTCATCCGAAGATATAGGAAGTAGCTCGACTGATGGTGAGAGGGTGTTAAACTTAAGACTGTAAGAAATAGGAACAAGTCAGTAATTAAGCAATTTACAAGGGTACAGTGTTTCCGGGAGAAGGGTAGGTACTAAAAAGAGATGAAGCAGAACGCTGCTTGAGCGGTCTGGGCTGCGACTAATACTGTAAGTGAAAGACTGACCAGCTGGGCTTGATCAGGCAAACTAGGGCTTGCGCGTAAGCTATATATTGCTGTGTAACATCAGGTGGTCATGCGATGGGTCAAAATCATACCAATCACCGGTGTTGTGCATGCCTGAAGTGTGAGTGTGCTGTCTTTGTTCCAGTGGTTCCAAGATATGCAATTGTCGCAGCAGGGCAAGGCCTTCATCCAAGGTACGGATGGAGTGGGATTTGTTATCCTTAGTGATGATCAATTTAACTGGGTGTCCCCATATGTATTGTATCTGATGGTTTCGTAGGGGTTTAGTAATAGTAGCAAGATTCTTGCATTGCAGCATGGTATGTTTAGATAGGTCAGCGTAAAAAGCCAAGTTGGTGTATGGCTGGGGATACTCAGAGAGTGGTTGCATGTGGCGCGCATCAGATTTTCCTTAACATGGAAAAAATGCATCCTGACAATAGTGTCTCTTGGGACTGTATCAGGTAAGTGTGGTGGTTTTGGCAGCCAATGTATGTGGTCAATGGTTAACGCTCCTCGGGCGGTGTCAGGTAAAAAAGCAGACATCAATTGTGTGAAATATTGTTTCAGTGCGGATGGTTGGACAGACTCAGGTATGCCTCTAATTTTTAAATTATTCCATCTTGAGTGGTCTTCTAAGTCCGCAATTTTGGGTTTCATCCACTCTATATCCTCAACTCCCTCGCTCTGTGCATCCACTAAATCATTGAAGGAGGTGGTCACTTCTCCCATTTTAGCTTCAATGGCTGTTACTCTCTCTCCCATGTGTGATATTTCTGAGGTAAAGTTGTGCATCATTCTATTGAAATCAGAGTGGATGGAGATTTGCAGTGAAAGGAGCATATCTCTCAATGTAGTATCTGATACTGACTGGTTTGTTGTGGGATATGCAGCTATGGAGCTGCATATGGCTGTGCACACATGGGGTGCTAGTGTAAAAGGGCTCACCTCATCTGCTTGTGCTGTGTCCTATGGCAGCCTCTGTTTGGATTTTGCAGGACTTGTGGGGGGAGTGGAGGTCATGGAGCCGATCCCGGGTAGGTGAGGAGAAGGCAGAGAATCTGCAGCAGCATTCAGCTGTGTCTGTGTGGAAGACAGGCCGCCGCAGGATGCAGCCGCATGTCTGCCGGCGCCATTTTGAGGAATCTTTCTGTCAGGGCAAGGACAGAACTCTGTGAGTTTCCATGGGGCAGAACACTTGTTTCTCCATTTTAGGCATGATCCTGGGGGTGTAGTGAGATAAGAGACTCATTTGGTGTGCTGAGGGTGATTATTTGGCGCTGTGTGCCCTAGAAAGCCGCTGTCCCTCAGAGCAGATTAGCAGGCAGCCATCTCGGTTAGCTTCTGGCCACGCCCCCACACCATTTTTTTTATGGAAAGTGGACAACTTTAAAAATTATAGTCTTCCAGAAAGAATGTGGGGGTCTTCAGGGGAAGACTTAGCCCCTTTGCTACTCCCGTCCCAAATAAGAGATCACCGCCAATGCTGAGATGTAAATAACAGGAGATCTTGTCATCACCAAATGTGGTCAATTTATAAAATACACTTATCCAGGCATTCAACCTGGCTGGCCAGAAAAGAGGATGGGGAGGGGGAGTGTGCATCCTCACTCTTGAACTCTTGAGCCATAACAGACCCTATGTCTTTAACATTTAACTTTCAATGTTGAAGGCAAATTTACCATACCTTGCAATGCACCTTGTCCCTGTGTTAAGAGGAAAAGTGTCTCATCTCCACATCTAATGCCCCAAGAGGATGTAGGGGTCTGCAACAGAAACCTGAAAGAGTCTGGAAGCTCATTTTAGAATAGAGCCCCCCCCCCATATATCCAGCCTCCTCTATGTGAATGAATATGGGGTACATAGTACTGTTTGTTACCCATTTACAGAAAAACTGAAAAAGTAGAAAAAAAACCCCCAAAAAAACCACCAAACCATGAAAAAAGTCACACAATGAAGATACAAATCAGTTGCAATAAGCGATGCCCAACGATGTAGCACCCCAACTACCATGACCCAATGATGATAATCCTGCCCACCACTACCCTGTCACAAATAACAACAGATCCCCGGTCTTCTTGAATGTAAACATTGGGGGGCGTGGCTAGCCGGAGAAGAGGATGGAAGCTTGACTCCACAGCTCCTCAGCCGGGAGACAGTATCCAGCGACAAAGGCCACAATACACAAGTCATCCACAGCCATCCTTGTGCGGGACACACCTGACCACAAGATGAATGCATCCAGGAAGAGATTCACCGACTGTAAGCCCCAGAAACTCACTGAGTTTGCATACAAACCGACTCTCCAAGATGGCGCCGGCCAGGCCGCGCCACAATCGGCATACACGGACCTCACGAATGCTTCACCTGAAGACCAGGCAAACACAGGTACCCCCTCCAGACAACCCCAAACCCAGGAGGCAGATCCACTACCAGGGAGCCCAGCCAAAGCCAAAATGAGGCCAGATACACTGCCACAGCGGGCGCACGGCCCACAAATCGAGGCCCAGGCTCCAACTCCCTTTCTATCCAACCAGGCCCTACAAACCTCCATTGCCGCCTTCCCCACAGCGGGTCAGCCAGTGTTAGATAGCACTCTAAAAGAAATGCTACTTTCCCTCCAGTCCTCCCTCATGACTGATCTTTCCTCATTATTTACAAGAATCAACTCAGATCTACACTTAATAGCTGACAGAGTGACTAATACTGAAAGAGGCCTGGCTGCCTGTACACATACAGTGAATGACATTATTGACATCTGTGAGGACCTTAAAGAAGAACACACATGGGTACGTGCCAAGCTGGCCGACCTTGATTTCCGGTCCAGCAGAAACAATGTTAAACTACGAGGGGTCCCCGAAAACATAACCCTTGCGGACCTACCGCATTATGCAAAAGAATTGATCTGCATCACCGTCCCTGAGGCATCCCCACGTGATATGATCATTGATAGAATTCACAGAATCGCCAAGTCGTCTCACTTGGCAGCCTCGGTCCCCAGAGACGTTTTGATGAGAGTGCACTTCTACCATATAAAAAGACTACTGATGGGCACTAAAGACAAATCACCTCTACCAGCCCTATACACAGGGATCCAACTCTTTCCTGATCTTTCCAAGTACACCTTACAACTGAGATGCACGCTAAACCCAATAACCAAAGGGCTACAAAACCAAAAAATTCAGTACAAATGGAGATATCCAGCCACACTCCTTATCAACAAAAATGGCCAATCTCACATCGTAAATGAAATTGAAAAAGGCCTGAGACTTCACCTCACCTGGGGAATCTTGATAGAACCCCCCAACTCAGCATCGCACCAAGGGAGATCACCCGTGTCCAACAAAACCCTGGATTTCTCTACCACCTGAATGACACCGCCAAGACAGACACACTTGGCCTATAAACACAATTTAGGCTCCCATGAGCTCTGACATCCTAACACCCCAATCTTCTTCTCCAGTGTTACAAACTCTTTCTACCCCCACCTGGAGGCTTTCGTGCTCAACAGCCCCCCTCCAAATATTCTTGAACCTCCTCCAGTTCCCCCAAACCCTCTACGGTTGTGCAACCCAGTGGGACGTTTTACTCCTCCCACCAACGAAACGTTTGTTCAACCTCAAACATAGATACTTTTTGTTTTGTTTAACTGTTAACTATAACGTATTGCTCTTTCCGCAGCATATTGTCTATCCCTGCTACAAGTTCTTTGGACTGCCGCACACCCATGTCTGGCTCTTAGAAACCCACAAGCCCCAAATCTCTTGTCTAACCGTGAGTGTTAATTCAATCTCTACTTGATATCCCACAACCAAGATGACACTTACCATTATCTCACGGAACGCCAATGGGCTGAACCATCCAGCTAAGCGACACTCACTGTGGAAAACTGCTACAGCTCTCCACAGTGACATTCTTGTCGGCGGCACAGTGGTTGTAGTGGTTAGCACTCTCACCTAGCAGTAAGAAGGGTCGCTGGTTCGAATCCCAACTACCTGCCTGGAGTTTGCATGTTCTCCCTGTGCCTGCGTGGGTTTCCTCTGGGTACTTCAGTTTCCTCCCACAATCCAAAGACATGCAGGTAAGTTAATTGGCTTCTGTCCAAAAGAACTAAATTGGCCCTAGTATATGAATGGGGACCTTGATTGTGGGCTCCTTGAGGGTAGGGGCCGATGTGAGTGTGCAATGTACAGGGATAGGGACAATTGTAGACACTCACTCTGGTTGAACTGGATGGACTGGTGTCTTTATTCAACCTTACTAACTATGAAAACTATGAAAACTATTCTTTGCATACAGGAAACCCATCTGTTGCCATCAAACATCCCCCTCCCTCTGCAACAACCGTCAATACCCACACATCTTTCACGCCTCTCACGCCACCAAATCTAGAGGTGTCATGATAGCAGTAAAACACACGATTGACTTCCACCTATTGAATAGTTTATCGGATCCAGAAGGTCGATTTATAATCCTTACTTGCACCATTAACCGTGTGCCTTACACACTCATCAATGTCTATGCCCCAAACTCCCACCAGATTAAATTTCTACATAAAGTTTTTCGAAATGCTAAACCCATCCTGAAGGGCCACCTAATAATGTGTGGAGACTTCAACCTGACCCCAGATCCAATGTTGGACTCCACATCAACTACAAAGAGACATAAGTCACCTCTGAAAAGTTTTATCTCCTGCCATGAACTCTATGACGTCTGGTGATGTCACCACAGATCTGTTCGAGATTTCACCTTCTCCGCCAGACATCGCTCATACTCAAGAATAGACTTGTTCCTGACTGATAAATGGACTTTACAGAAAATTTCTCGGTGAGTGATCCACACCACGACATGGTCGGACCACGCCCCAATCTCTATTTCATTAGAAGAGTCCCCCATCTATCACATATCTTTGGAGAGTGAACAACTCTATCATCCAAAATGACAATTACGTCCCAGAGATTTCGAACCACATTACTGATTTTTTTCTCGATTAACAAGGACACCGTGTCCGACCCCAGCCTGGTGTGGATCGCTCATAAAGCCTATATAAGAGGGATGTTAATTAAACTAAGCTCCCAACATAAAAGAAGAGGACGCAGCATACTGATCAATTAATAGCCCACATTGCAGCACTGGAATTGGACCATAAATCCAACCCCAGTAGCTCACTGACTAACCAATTACTATCCTCGAGAAAGGAACCTAAAACCCTACTACTTCACTCTTATGAGTATCTTCAGAGAAAACTAAAAGCGACTACATACTCCACCTCCAATAAAGCGGGGAAGAAACTTGCACAACGTATCAAAGGTTGACGTACCAAGACTAAAATTACCCAACTACTACATCCTCACACAGAACGTCTCCTCAGTAATCCACAAGACATAGCCGACGCCTTTAGCACCCACCACGGAGACCTTTACAACCTAAAACAAGACTCCCACACCCCACAACCTGTACAAGAGAACATTGACAAATTCCTTCAAACCCTAAACCTACCCACTCTGACCAGGGAACAACTGGACGCCCTTAATGCCCCCTTCACTGAACAAGAAGTTATGACAACCATTAAATCACTCCCAAATAGCAAAGCACCAGGCCCAGACGGACTAACCGGGGAGTACTACAAACAATACGATACTACTGATGTAATTTCCTGCCTCCGTGGAACGCACGCTTATCCAAGCGGCGATCGCGGAAATTCACTCTGATAAGCTTGCCTTGCTTTGCATCTTGTAAGTAGCGCTTAGTGCGCATCTTATATCTTTATCCCACAGTACTTCTATCACATATCTTTGGAGAGCGAACAACTCTATCATCCAAAATGACAATTACGTCCCAGAGATTTCGAACCACATTACTGATTTTTTTCTCGATTAACAAGGGCACCGTGTCCGACCCCAGCGTGGTGTGGATCGCTCATAAAGCCTATATAAGAGGGATGTTAATTAAACTAAGCTCCCAACATAAAAAGAAGAGGACGCAGTATACTGATCAATTAATAGCCCACATTGCAGCACTGGAATTGGACCATAAATCCAACCCCAGTAGCTCATTGACTAACTAATTACTATCCTCGAGACAGGAACTTAAAACCCTACTACTTCACTCTTATGAATATCTTCAGAGAAAACTAAAAGCGACTACATACTCCACCTCCAATAAAGCGGGGAAGAAACTTGCACAACGTATCAAAGGTAGACGTACCAAGACTAAAATTACCCAACTACTACATCCTCACACAGAACGTCTCCTCAGTAATCCACAAGACATAGCCGACGCCTTTAGCACCTACCACGGAGACCTTTACAACCTAAAACAAGACTCCCACAACCTGTACAAGAGAACATTGACAAATTCCTTCAAACCCTAAACCTACCCACTCTGACCAGGGAACAACTGGACGCCCTTAATGCCCCCTTCACTGAACAAGAAGTTATGACAACCATTAAATCACTCCCAAATAGCAAAGCACCAGGCCCAGACGGACTAACCGGGGAGTACTACAAACAATACGCCTCGCACCTAAACCCTCATCTAACAGTACTTTTCAACCACGCTGCCTCCTCTTCTACCTTCCACAAAGGACCTTTGATGACGCCCTGGAGGAGGGGCGAAACGCGTGGATGTAATTTCCGGCCAACAATACTACTGATGTCATTTCCTGCCTCCGTGGAATGCACGCTTATCCAAGCGGCGATCGCGGAAGTTCACTCTGATAAGCTTGCCTTGCTTTGCATCTTGTAAGTAGCGCTTAGTGCGCATCTTATATCTTTATCCCACAGTACTTCACCGTTCAGTGTTTCTATTTTTTTGAGGCAATTTACATGGGCTTTGGAGCTGACACCAGCGGAAAGTTTTTTTGGGCCATTTGGATACCTTTCAGCTAATAACTGCACTTGCATTCTGCGTTCCTTGGATCCCATCCAAGCATGTTTGCTTGATCCAACGGCTGCCACATTTGTTCTGCTTTGGTGAGTTCAGCCCAAGAAGGGGACTTTTATTATTTGCAAAATACACTTTTTTTCTGCTGGACTATATTATATATCACAGTTTAAAGTGTAAGTAAAGTCAAAAATATAACTTTTACCTACAGGTAAGCCTATAATAAGGCTTACCTGTAGGTAAAAAAAATATCTCCTAAACCTGTACGGTTTAGGAGATATTCCCCATGCAATGCGCCGCTGACTGCAGCGGCGCATGCGCACGGGGGATTCTCGGCTGAAGGGCCGGCAGAATCCGAACCCTGCCGGGAAGAAATCTCCCGTGCGCATGCGCGGGAGTGACGACATCGCGGCTCCAGCCACTCACAGCGCTGGAGCCGCGATACCCGGAAGACACGCCGAGGCAACATATCAGCGACCTCGGCGTGGACCAGGTGAGTTACCGACGCTTCGTTCTAAGGTAAGTATTTCATAATGAGCTAGTATGCGGTGCATACTAGCTCATTATGCCTTTTCCTTTACAGGTGTTAAAAAAAAAAAAAAAAAAAAAGTTCAGCGGCTTTACTACCGCTTTAAGTTGGACACCTATTAGTTTTTTAATTTATGTCATTATTGATGTGTATCCGTTGGGCAAATTTATAACGAAGGTCATGATTTTCTGCTGCGGTCTTGTATTTTGTCACATGTATTAGCACATTCCAGCATCATTCACCATTTTTTGATAATATTTGTGAGCGCTGTCTTTTTTGGCACATATATCTTTGAAAGTTCTAGCACTTTTTCACAGCAGCTGCAATCAATTAATCTATTTAATTCAATTTATATTTGCACTAATCAATAGTTTTTTTGCTCGAGCGCCAGTATTTGTTTTCTTTATACTCATATACTACTGGCAGCCAGACTCAACATAACTAGACACTGGAAGTCTGACACTCCCTTGACTCTATCCCAAGTAACTGATCTAGTAGCCTTACACTATAGCTACGAAACCACGCTAGCAGCCAGCAACGGCCAGACTCCCAAATCCCGCACACTGGCAACCATGGATCACAACGCACACAACCATCGACCAATTCCTTGACTGGCAATACTCTGTTCCTTTTGATTCTTTGTTGAAAGTTATATTGTGCTTACATTAACGTCTGCTAATAGATAACATTTCACTTGTTTTATTTTGTTTTATTTTGCTTTGCTTTATTTTGTTTTGCTTTGTTAAATGTATGGACGAGACCTCTCCACTCGTGTGGCACTAAAGATCCCAGTTGGGGTGCCACATCAGGGGAGTGATCTCCTACACACCATCAAGATCCCATTGTTACATGTTTATGTTTTTTTTTGTATTATATTGTGTTTTTTATGATTACTACATGTTAATTGTACTATGTATTTGTTATAAAACTCAATAAAAAAATAATTGGACAAAAAAAATGTAAACACATTGACGGAATTATGACCATGCTTAGTCAATGATGTTACCCAGGATCCCCTGTGCTGTTGTTTACATTCTAGCAAAACCAGTCATCTGTCATATAATTTAGCAGTGTTACCTCAGCTAATGACAGACTTCTGGCGATGTTTGCTTACACACATCAGCTGTTGGTTCAGGGTTTTTTTTTTTTAATATATGTGTGTTATGTGTGCGTCTTTTGGTTCAACTCAATAGAAATGTTTTTTTTTTTTTCAACTTCATTTTTTTAATAAAAAGTGGCTAACACAATATAACATTCTGTAGGCATTAATTATAAAACTGCACTTATCACACACTACAGGACAATAAATAATATACATATTACTACTACTTATACTTAGTATTTAGTTTGCCAAAATAATTTTAACTGCTTAAGCTTATGAAATGTGATTAAAACAAAATAATCCTTTACCCACTTAGAAATTAGAATATGTTGTTTTTTTAATGAAACCTTTCAAATTATTCTTGAAAATTGCTTGTAGTAATGTTTTGTAACAACTTTATTTAATTGCTACTTCCATTCCTTGATTATTTCTCATTCTTAATTTTCCACTTGCATAGAACCTTCTGTATTTAGTTGTTTTAATTGGATTACTCTTCTGTTTCAAAAATGAAGGCATTAGCATTTATTTTCAGCTGTTTCTGAATCACTGATGTGCCCAATATGTACTTTGTCTCATTCTGTTACAAATTTCAAATTCATTTGTATGTTGTGGATGCTTGCTTAATTTAGGCAGATTGACAAATAAGCATTAATAGCTTATAATATAAGAAGGAAGCATATTATTTAGGCATCTGTGTTTGTGTAAAGTGAATCAATTTTCCTGTGATTTTGTGATTTTTTTTTTATCCTCAGTCAAATAAGGTTTTGTTCTCAAACTTGAAAATACTCTGTCATTTTCAAAATGTTGCTTTCTTTTTACATTAATTAGGGAGTTTGAAGGTCAGAACTAGATAAGATAAAAATACACCAAAAAGACAATACATTAAATATTTATAGTTGCCATAACATGATCATTTTAAGACAAGTATGATGCCTTACACCTAAAGGTGACAGTTTTGAGATATTAATATGTTTATTTGTGAGTGATTGTAATTGAATTCTATAAGGCAATCGTTTGAAATCATGCTTGGAATAAAGAGTCTAATGCCCAGGATGGACATTTTTGGTCAACCATATCTGTATTCTTTTGTGTGTGTAAGTATGCCTGGTAATATAAGGGTAAGATATATTTGTTTTAAATATTAGATGCATTGGCTGCAAGTTTTTTATAGAGTATGCATTTACACTTAAAACGTGACTAGTACTCAACATGATTTATGACTCTAACTGATGAGTTTGCTTGCCTATGTTTGGAGGATGTGAATCTCCATCTAAAGGGGACATATCAGAACCATGGATGAGCCAAACACCCCCCCCGGTTCGTTTCGCACCGGAACATACCAAACAGGCAAAAAAATTGGAAGAACACACAAACACTGTTAGTCTATGGGACACAAACATGAAAAATCAAAAGAGCTAATTTTAAAGGCTTATATGCAAGTTATTGTCATAAAAAGTGTTTGGGGACCCAGGTCTTCCCCAAGGGACATGTTCCAATGCCAATTTATTTTTTAAAAATTGCCATTTTTTCGGGAGGAGTGATTTTTTTTAATGCTTAACCACTTACCGCTCACTGTATATATACGTCATTTTTTTGAAGATGGATATCTCGGTAACGGCAGCAGCTGCTGCCACAACCGAGGTGTCCCTCTTCACAGTGAGCGGTTCTGTTTACGATAATGGTGGTCTCTGCGGCGGGTTCGCCGCTAAATCATGATTATCGGCGGCAGGAGAGGTGCCAACCCCTCCCGCCGGTCTCCCGCGCCTTCCGCCGCTTACCGGAGCCGTCGGCAGCGGCGGAGGCGATCGGGTCCTTCTATGTGTCGGGTATAGAGACGAGTGAAGCTAAGATGGCCGCCACCCATCTCTATACCATAGGAGGGCGGAAGCGATGTCAAAACGTCACTTCCGCCCATACGTCTTAAAGGGAAATTTCCAAATGTAATTTTTTTTAAATGACATTTTTTTTTTTTTGCATTTAAGTCTTAATAGGGCCTCCACCAGGCCCTTCAAGTCTGATATGGAAATTAAGGGGAGCCCTGCACCAAAATAAAAAATGGTGTAGGGGTCCCCCAAAATCCATACCAGACCCTTATCCAAGCACGCAACCTGGCAGGCCGCAAGAAAGAGGGGGGATGAGAGAGCACCCCCCTCCTGAACCGTACCAGGCCACATGCCTCAACATGGGGGGGTGCTTTGGGGTGTGACCCCAAAGCACCTTGTCCCCATGTTAATGGGGACAAGGGCTTCATCCCCCACAACCCTTTCCCGGTGGTTGTGGGGGTATGCGAGCGGGGGGCTTATCGGAATCTGGAAGCCCCATTTAACAAGGGGACTCCCAGATCCCGGCCTCCCCCCCTATGTGAATTGGTAATGGGGTACATTGTACCCCTACCATTTCACAAAAAAGTGTCAAAAGTGGTAAAAAAGACAAGAGACAGCCTGGTACAAGTCCTTTATTAAAAAATAAAAATGTCCTGCAATGTAAATTCACACCACCCGACGGACCGGAAAAAAAAAAAGCCGCAACTAACTGACGCTTCTTCTCTGTGACAGTTCCTATATAGCTGAGGGCGGGGTGACTTAAACAGGTGACCCCGCCCCCCTCTGACACTACGGAGAAGCCACAGGGAAGCCCCCTTGGCATCAGAGGGGGCGGGGGCACCAGTTTATGTCACCGGGTAGGGATACAATGTACCCCATTACCAATTCACATAGGGGGAGGACGGGGTATGGGGTCCTCTTGTTAAAGGGGGCTTCCAGATTCCAATAAGCCCCCCGCTTGCATACCCCCACAACCACCGTGCAAGGGTTGTGGGGATGAGGAGCTTTGGGGTCAGACCCCAAAGCACCCTCCCTGTGTTGATGGCATGTGGCCTGGTATGGTTCAGGAGGGGGGCGCTCTCTCATCCCCCCTCTTTACCTGCGGCCTGTCAGGTTGCGTGTTCAGAGAAGGGTGTGGTATGGATGTTGGGGGGATCTCTATGCTATTTTTTTATTTCGGCGCAGGGTTCCCCTTAGAATCCATACCAGACGCTCAGGTCTGGTATGGATTTTGGGTGGACCCCTACGCCATTTTTTTTTTAAATTTGGTGCAGGGTTCCCCTTTAATTTCTATATCAGACCTGAAGGGCCTGATATGGATTTTAGGGGGACCCCTACACAATGTTTTTTTTTTATTTTGGTTCGGGGTTCCCCTTAATAGAGTTTTATCTATATTGCCGAGACCCGACAATTCATTACAACCGTGATCAGTTTTAAATTACAATTTTTCCTTTAGAAATGCCATTTTGCTGTGGTATTGTTCTAAACATTGGAAAAATGCACCACTTTACATGCATACTATAGACACCCCCCCCCCCCCCACCCCCCCCCCCCCCCCCCCCCCCCTGTCACTATATTTAAAGGAATATTTCATTATTATTGTTTCGCTTTAACCGCTTCCCGACCGGCCACTGCATATATACGTCAGCAGAATGGCTCGGGCAGGCAGAATCACGTACCTGTACGTGATCGTGCATGTGCCTGCCCGTGGGTCCCGCGCGCGCCGCTAGCGGCGCGCTCGCGACCCGGTCGGGAGCTCCGTGACCCCGGCCGCGGGACCAGCGGACCCGATCGCCGCTGGTATCCCGCGATCGGGTTACGGAGCGGAAGAACGGGGAGAGGTCTATGTAAACAAACCTCTCCCCGCGCTTCCTACACTGACTGTCAGTGATCGGCGGTTCCCTGTCATCGGGAACGCCGATCAATGACGTCACACGTACAGCCACGCCCCCTACTGTAAAAAAAACACAACACGTCACACTGACTCCTCCCCGCCCCCTAGTGGTTAACCCCCTAACTACAACTGTCATTTACATAGGAATCAGTGCTATTTAAATAGCACTGATTGCTGTATAAATGACAAATGTCCCAAAAATGTGTCAAAAATGTCCGATGTGTCCGCCAAAATGTTGCAGTCACAATAAAAATCGCTGATCGCCGCCATTACTAATAAAAAAAAAAATATTAATAAAAATGCTATAAAACTATCCCCTATTTTGTAAACGCTATAACTTTTGCGCAAACTAATCAATAATCGCTAATTGCGATTTTTTTTACCAAAAATATGTAGAAGAATACGTATCGGCTTAAACTGAGGAAAAAAAATGTTTTTTTTTATATATTTTTTGGGGATATTTATTATAGCAAAAAGTAAAAAATATTGCATTTTTTTCAAAATTGTCGCTCTATTTTTGTTTATAGCGCAAAAAATAAAAACCGCAGGGGCGATCAAATACCACCAAAAGAAAGCTCTATTTGTGGGAAAAAAAGGACGCCAATTTTGTTTTGGAGCCACGTCGCATGACCGCGCAATTGTTAGTTAAAGCGACGCAGTGCCGAATTGCAAAAAGGGGCCTGGTCCTTTAGCTGCAAATTGGTCCGGGGCTGAAGTGGTTAAACATTAAAAAAAATCACTCCTGAAAAAAACGTAAGTTTAAAAAATAAAATAAAATTTGCATTGATACATGTCCCCTGGGGCAGGACCCAGGTCCCCAAACACTTTTTATGACAATCACTTGCATATAAGCCTTTAACATTAGCACTTTATGTTCAATAGACTTTAACGGTGTTCCGGCGACTTTCGAATTTGCAGCGAACACTGCATATTGTTTGCTGTTGGGGGAACAGGCAAACACTTACGTTCAACTTTTAGCCTTGGATAGAGCAGGGAAGGGTTAAAACCCCTGCCATTTTTCTTAACTCAGTCTGTATATATAAAGGTTTTATAGTAAGATACAGGATACAGAAAAGAAAAATAAAGAGGGAAAGGGGTACCAAGCCGAATAAAACATACAGTAAGTCACTAGAAATCTGTTGTAGATGATCTCTGCATAATAATGCTAGTATACCTATGTCATTCTGATTAGTGAAGGGCCGTACTCCCCTCGGGTCAGTTCGCGCCAGAACTCCAGAACAGGGAAAAAGTTTGCACTCAAGCCGCAAACTCTATTAAAATCTTAGGGACCCGAACATGAAAACACGAAAATTCCCATTGTGAAGGCTTATATGCAAGTTATTGGCCATAAAAAGGTTATGGGGGCATGGGTACTGCCCTGGAGGACAGGTATCAATGCAAAAAAAAAAACTTTTTAAAAAGATCAATTATAAAAGAGCAGTGATTTTAATGATGCTTAAAGTGAAACAATAAAAATGAAAAATGTATTTAAATAGAGTGCCTGGCGAGTCCCCTCGGTCTGCCTCGGACGTGGTACATCTGTGCCGTGTATAGAATCTGCTGCAGCAAAACTGACATTTGAAAAGAAGAAAACAATAATATTTATATCGACTATCGCGGCTGCAAGCTATTACCTGCAATACAAAAAAAATGAAAAAATAAAAAGGCGTGGGGTCCCCCTGCATAATCTATCCCAATCCCACTCCTTAACAACATATTGACTGTGCACTTGGCAGGCGAACATCCCGCAGAGCACACGGAAAATTTGACTGTTCGGCGCACACCCAAACAGCCGATCTTCGGGCCGAACTTTTGCTTGGCCCGAACTGTTTGCCCATCCCTAATTCTGATGTATGCGATGATTATCATAGGAAACAAAGGGTCATGTAATATGTTACAGTGGGCAGTAGGAGATAGAGAATTTTAAGGGGAGTGAGGGAAGGAAGAAGAGCGATTGTAATAGGGAAATATGCAAGGAGGGATAGGGAAGGATGGGGATGGCAATATAATGGGGGATGAGGTCAAGGGGAAATATAGCCCCAGCTCAACGCACAGCCTGATTCACTAAGGATGTAGTGCACTTACACATAGGTAAAAGTTTACTCGTTTCACAATATTACAGTGTCTCAATGAAGCAAATGCACCGCTGGCATTAGAAAATTCTCATAAATGCACCAGTGTTGCACAAGTGTGTGACTGGAAAAGAAGTAGCAACACAAAACATGTTATTTTTTTTTAATATTACTTTCATCAGACTACATTATACCAGTTTATAAGCATGTGCATTTCTAGGGCATTTTCAAAGCATGTTATTGAAAGAATTTGCACTCAAAACACTTTAATCTTCAAGCTTCATGAAAAGACCAGCTCCTTGCTCAATGTTTTTTGTTCAAAGTGTACTTCTATTACCAATATTTCTTCCAAACCCTTTAAATTTTGACTGCTGTACAGGCCTCCATTGATAAAATGTGCCCCTACTTTCTGTCCTTTTGACATACTTTTCACCAGACAAGCATTCAAGGAAGCTTTCCAATGCCAATATGGTACATAGGGGAAAGGAATTGTTGTTAACTATCTCTTTTGCCCCGTACACACGGTCGGAAATTCCAATGGAAAATGTCTCATGTTGTCGAAAAATCCGGCAGTGTGTGGGCTCCATCTGACTTTTTCCGTCGGAAATTCAGACGGAAAAAATTTGAGATCCTGCTCTCAAATTTTCCGACAATAAAATCCAACTTTTTCCAATTGTGTAGTTCCGTCGTACGCAGCGAATGTCACCATGTTCAGAATGTTCGGATTCTTTGTCCGACCGTGTGTATGCAACACCAGTGTCAGACAAAATCCGTCGGAAAAAATCTGACGGATTTTGTGGTCGGAATTTCCGTGTGTGGGGGGGGGCTTTCTCTGTTGCACATAGGACTCTATTAAGGAGGTTCGGTCCAACTTTCTGTTCTGGGTTCTGGCCACACAATGTTGCCACAATAGAAGAAAATTGCGAAAGGGAAATAAACAGGGAATGCATAAAAATAAATACCTATATGTGTAAAGATACCTATCATGACATAACATAACGTGACATGAAAAATCAAATACTTTTACCAAACAATTTTGGTTTATTGTGAGCCAATAATAGAATAACCAGTACAAGCTGAAATTGACCCCCCTGCTCCTGCACAAACACAGTTTTTCACACATATGTTTGGATACGATGTGGTGATTCAATATCCATAGCAGACTCTGGCAGATCAAATAAACTATTATGCACCACCCCCATAGAGGAAAGTTATCGTGAGGTTGCTGCTCTTCTTTTAAACTAACTTAGGCATAGCAGAATGTTTATACAAGTATTTAAAATCATTGCACACGTTTCAAACATTTTCATTGTTTACCAAATTAAGGACCAAGCCTATTTTTCAAACTTGGTGTTAAATCATTTTTTTTTCCAGACACCCTAGAGAATAAAATCGTTGTTATAATACTTTATGTCACACCGTATTTGCGCAACGGTCTTACAATCGCAATTTTTGGGGAAAAAATACACTTTTTTTAATTAAAAAATAAAACAACAGTAATGTTATGTTGAGTAAATTGATATCCAACATGGTATGCTTCAAAATTGCACTCGCTCGTGGAATGGCGATAAACTTTGACCCTTAAAAATCTCCATAGGCGGCATTTAAAAATTTCTACAGGTTACCAGTTTTGAGTTACAGAGGATGTCTTTTTCTTGAATTATTGCTCTCGCTCTAACATTTTTCCTATGCGGTTGCACTTACTCGCTTCTGTGCGCGAGCGTGGCAGGACAAGGTGCTTGACTAATTTTTTAAATTATTCTTTATTTTACTTTGTATTTTTTATTTTTACACTGTCCTTTAAAAAAAAAAAAAAATGGGTCACTTTTATTCCTAGTACAAGGAATGTAAACATCCCATGTAAGAGAAAAAAAACATGACAGGACCTCTTAAATGTGAGATCTGGGGCATTTACTATTGCTGTTAATATGTGTGGCCACCAGGTTTAGTCACAATGAAAACTATATAAGCGTATTTGTTTAGCTGAGAGAGCATGATTTAAGTAGATGGCCAGTTACTGTTATAATGATAATGCACAGATTGCTAAATAGTAAACACTTATTATACATACCTCTATCTTATTGTTCCAAGACAGAACAAAATTACCTAAACATTACCAATAACCTGAGGATATTTGTTCAAACCTTTGAAAAAGGTCTATGTGGCAAAGGAAGTGGATGCCATGAGATGACCCTGGAAAATCTGTGCGTGCGTGTTCTCATTCTGGCATCACAGCTGATTTGCACATTGACACACATTTCTACATACTGCTTTTGGTGCTTTTGGTTCTTGAAGGCAACTTTCCAGTATGGATGGATGATTTCCCCACTGTTGTTATGGTAATTGGACATCTGTACCCACTGGATGGCAAAAAAAAACCCTCAGCAGCTGCATTCGATTGGAGGCAGCAGCTGTATGGCTGGCAAGTTTTTGCTGTTGTTTTTTTTTTCATTTGAAGGATGTTGGTCAGGAGGATGCCAATTGGGCATAATTGAGCAGATTTTGGCTCATTCATCATGAACCTGCCTAAATTCCCTGTGTGAATGGCCAGTGTAAAAAGCCTTGTCTGTTTGTAAGTTGGACTCCATTGAAGAGATGTCACATCAATTCAATATAGTACTGGCTACATCATTTTAACAGGCAGAAAGTATTGATAATTCTTCAATTACAAACGCAAAGTGAAATAGCAAACCTTTTCATTAGAATAATAGGATAATCAAAATCCTATAGCTATTACGAAGATTCTACTCTACACATTGTTTAGCATAAATGATGGAATCTTTGTATTTTCTATCACAGGATGATGATCTACAATATACCCATGTATGGATAGCTGATACCACTAAAAATTGTTAAGTAATAAATTAAGTTGGAGACACATACCTCCTAGCTCACCCTGCTGTCACTATCCTAAGGGCCACACTGAAAGATAAAAACAAGGCACAAATATTTACCATGTACTGTATAAACATATGAACATTTAATAAAGATTACAATTGCACTCACAAAAGTGACAGTGTGTGATCCACATGATTTAGCTTTGGAGGGGGTGGAGAAAAACACATTGGGGGTGTAATTTGGTTGGAGTCCAGACTGAGGTTGTCACTCTTATCACCATCTTAGGACTGCATGGATATGCAGCATCAGGGATCACCTCTTTCTTCTCCTTTTGAGCTATAGTTTAGACCCAGGCTGGGCTCTGTCCCTTGGCAGAACTTTCTGCAAGCGGAGGCAGAGGAATCCATATACTGTACATATCCCATATTGGCAAGCCTGAGCGGCACACAAAGCTATACCAGGGGTCACTGTGGGCCGGTAAACATGGGTCAGGTGGAGACCAGAATTGGCAAGGCAGCATCCACAAACCCCAGCCTTGGCCACAGGCATGGGGATGGGACCAAGCTGGGACATCTCTGATGGTGGAATCTGCTGATCCAAAGGACTGTAGGAGCTGCTGAATCCAGTGCTCGAACCCAGACGTAAAGCCGCAAGATGAAAATCTCTCTCGCCCGATGTCACTGGTGGTGCATGTGCAGTAGGGATGGGCCCGGTGCTCGATGCAAACCCACGTTCGCATCGAGCACCGGGCGTTCGCTCGCTCGGCGAGCCCAGAACTATTTGGGCCGTTCGCATCACATTCGTGTGATGCGAGCGGCCCCGCAATGCATTGCGGCCGGCACGGCCGGCGCAGTGCATTGCTGGCTGATGATTGGCCAAGCATGCACTGTGACCCCGCATGCTTGGCCAATCACAGCGCCGGAAACTCGGAGAGCAATAATTGGCTACAGGCAGGACGCCTGTAGCCAATTAAAGCTCAGGGGCTTTAGTACACGCCCCACCATTTAAAAGGCCGCCACGCCGTCGGCGCCGGTCACATGAGTTCCGGCTTTAGGAGAGATCAGGCTGATTCTGTGTCTTTGCTTGATTCATTGCTACAGAAAGATTTGCTCTTCTTTGCTAAACCATTGGCTATTTATTTGCTAAACCATTGCTACCTGTCATTGATCGTCCATTGCTGCTGGTTAGTGTGTTATTAGCTGCTGCTGGGGATTAGTCTGGTGCGTGTTTTACTGTTAGTACAGTATTTCAGTAGTACCAACCGCAGTGCTGTTAGCAAAGCATTGCACCCCAAAAGCACCCATAGGACTTCTAGTGTGTTAGTGGCAGCAAACAGAGCTCCTATATTTTCTTCACAGAAGCACCCATAGGACTTCTAGTGTGTTAGTGGCATCACACAGAGCTCCCATATTTTCTTCCCAGAAGCACCCATAGGACTTCTAGTGTGTTAGTGGCATCACACAGAGCTCCCATATTTTCTTCCCAGAAGCACCCATAGGACTTCTAGTGTGTTAGTGGCATCACACAGAGCTCCCATATTTTCTTCCCAGAAGCACCCATAGGACTTCAATTGTGTGTTAGTGGCATCACACAGAGCTCCCATATTTTCTTCCCAGAAGCACCCATAGGACTTCTAGTGTGTTAGTGGCATCACACAGAGCTCCCATATTTTCTCCCCAGAAGCACCCATAGGACTTCTAGTGTGTTAGTGGCATCACACAGAGCTCCCATATTTTCTTCCCAGAAGCACCCATAGGACTTCTAGTGTGTTAGTGGCATCACACAGAGCTCCCATATTTTCTTCCCAGAAGCACCCATAGGACTTCTAGTGTGTTAGTGGCATCACACAGAGCTCCTATATTTTCTTCCCAAAAGCACCCATAGGACTTCAATTGTGTGTTAGTGGCATCACACAGAGCTCCTATATTTTCTCCCCAGTAGCACCCATAGGACTTCTAGTGTGTTAGTGGCATCACACAGAGCTCCTATATTTTCTTCCCAGAAGCACCCATAGGACTTCAATTGTGTGTTAGTGGCATCACACAGAGCTCCTATATTTTCTTCCCAGAAGCACCCATAGGACTTCAATTGTGTGTTAGTGGCATCACACAGAGCTCCTATATTTTCTTCCCAGAAGCACCCATAGGACTGCTAGTGTGTTAGTGACATCACACAGAGCTCCCATATTTTCTTCCCAGAAGCACCCATAGGACTTCTAGTGTGTTAGTGGCATCACACAGAGCTCCTATATTTTCTTCTCAGCAGCACCCACAGGACTTCTAGTGTGTTAGTGGCATCACACAGAGCTCCTATATTTTCTTCCCAGAAGCACCCATAGGACTTCAATTGTGTGTTAGTGGCATCACACAAAGCTCCTATATTTTCTTCCCAGAAGCACCCATAGAGCTTCTAGTGTGTTAGTGGCATCACACAGAGCTCCTATATTTTCTTCCCAGAAGCACCCATAGGACTTCAATTGTGTGTTAGTGGCATCACACAGAGCTCCTATATTTTCTTCCCAGAAGCACCCATAGGACTTCTAGTGTGTTAGTGGCATCACACAGAGCTCCTATATTTTCTTCTCAGCAGCACCCACAGGACTTCTAGTGTGTTAGTGGCATCACACAGAGCTCCTATATTTTCTTCCCAGAAGCACCCATAGGACTTCAATTGTGTGTTAGTGGCATCACACAGAGCTCCCATATTTTCTTCCCAGAAGCACCCATAGGACTTTTAGTGTGTTAGTGGCATCACACAGAGCTCCTATATTTTCTTCCAGCAGCACCCACAGGACTTCTAGTGTGTTAGTGGCATCACACACAGCTCCTATATTTTCTTCCCAGAAGCACCCATAGGACTTCAATTGTGTGTTAGTGGCATCACACAGAGCTCCTATATTTTCTTCCCAGAAGCACCCATAGGACTTCTAGTGTGTTAGTGGCATCACACAGAGCTCCTATATTTTCTTCTCAGCAGCACCCACAGGACTTCTAGTGTGTTAGTGGCATCACACAGAGCTCCTATATTTTCTTCCCAGAAGCACCCATAGGACTTCAATTGTGTGTTAGTGGCATCACACAGAGCTCCCATATTTTCTTCCCAGAAGCACCCATAGGACTTCTAGTGTGTTAGTGGCATCACACAGAGCTCCCATATTTTCTTCCCAGAAGCACCCATAGGACTTCTAGTGTGTTAGTGGCATCACACAGAGCTCCTATATTTTCTTCTCAGCAGCACCCACAGGACTTCTAGTGTGTTAGTGGCATCACACAGAGCTCCTATATTTTCTTCCCAGAAGCACCCATAGGACTTTTAGTGTGTTAGTGGCATCAAACAGAGCTCCTATATTTTCTTCTCAGCAGCACCCACAGGACTTCTAGTGTGTTAGTGGCATCACACAGAGCTCCTATATTTTCTTCGCAGAAGCACCCATAGGACTTCTAGTGTGTTAGTGGCATCACACAGAGCTCCTATATTTTCTTCTCAGCAGCACCCACAGGACTTCTAGTGTGTTAGTGGCATCACACAGAGCTCCAATATTTTCTTCCCAGAAGCACCCATAGGACTTCTAGTGTGTTAGTGGCATCACACAGAGCTCCTATATTTTCTTCTCAGCAGCACCCATAGGACTTCTAGTGTGTTAGTGGCAGCAAACAGAGCTCCTATATTTTCTTGTCAGCAGCACCCATAGTACCTATAGTGTGTTAGTGTCAGCACCCATAGGACCTACAGTGTGTTGTGAGCACACATAGGAGCTCTATTTTTTATACTATATAACAGGACTTCTAGTGTGTTAGTGGCATCACACAGAGCTCCTATATTTTCTTCCAGAAGCACCCATAGGACTTCAATTGTGTGTTAGTGGCATCACACAGAGCTCCCATATTTTCTTCCCAGAAGCACCCATAGGACTTTTAGTGTGTTAGTGGCATCACACAGAGCTCCTATATTTTCTTCTCAGCAGCACCCACAGGACTTCTAGTGTGTTAGTGGCATCACACAGAGCTCCTATATTTTCTTCCCAGAAGCACCCATAGGACTTCAATTGTGTGTTAGTGGCATCACACAGAGCTCCTATATTTTCTTCCCAGAAGCACCCATAGGACTTCTAGTGTGTTAGTGGCATCACACAGAGCTCCTATATTTTCTTCTCAGCAGCACCCACAGGACTTCTAGTGTGTTAGTGGCATCACACAGAGCTCCTATATTTTCTTCCCAGAAGCACCCATAGGACTTCAATTGTGTGTTAGTGGCATCACACAGAGCTCCCATATTTTCTTCCCAGAAGCACCCATAGGACTTCTAGTGTGTTAGTGGCATCACACAGAGCTCCCATATTTTCTTCCCAGAAGCACCCATAGGACTTCTAGTGTGTTAGTGGCATCACACAGAGCTCCTATATTTTCTTCTCAGCAGCACCCACAGGATTTCTAGTGTGTTAGTGGCATCACACAGAGCTCCTATATTTTTCTTCCCAGAAGCACCCATAGGACTTTTAGTGTGTTAGTGGCATCAAACAGAGCTCCTATATTTTCTTCTCAGCAGCACCCACAGGACTTCTAGTGTGTTAGTGGCATCACACAGAGCTCCTATATTTTCTTCGCAGAAGCACCCATAGGACTTCTAGTGTGTTAGTGGCATCACACAGAGCTCCTATATTTTCTTCTCAGCAGCACCCATAGGACTTCTAGTGTGTTAGTGGCAGCAAACAGAGCTCCTATATTTTCTTGTCAGCAGCACACATAGTACCTATAGTGTGTTAGTGTCAGCACCCATAGGACCTACAGTGTGTTGTGAGCACACATAGGAGCTCTATTTTTTATACTATATACACTACCGACTACAATGGCTGGAAGACCGCCAAGGAGAGGCAGAGCGTGCAGAGGCAAGAACACAGGGCAGGCAGGCTCTGTTTCTAGAGACAACAGTGCTGGCCGTGGACGTGGTCGTGCATCGTCATCAGCATGTGGCCATGGGACACGCTTGTCTTTGTTTTCGGCAGCTGGACATGTGGAGCCGCATCATGCTGAAGGCTTGGTAGAATGGATGACCAAGCCCTCCTCATCCTCCTCATCCTCTCTCACCCAGGCTCAGGGTACTGGCAGAGCAGCTGCCAACGCATACTCAATGGCATTATCAGCCACCCCTTCCCTAGACCCACCATGTCCTCCTGAGGAGTCCCCCGAACTCTTTGAGCACAGTGTTGGGTACATGCTCCAGGAGGATGCCCAACGATTCGAAGGCTCGGATGATGATACCCAGCTTGAGGAAGTCAGTAGTGTGCGCGCAGAGAGAGGGGATGCTGAAGGACAGCAATCTGGCAGTACTGTTCCACCAGCTGCAGCTTACTGCCAGGTTTGCTCTAGTGGTGAAGAGGGAGGGGATGATGAGGTCACTGACTCCACGTGGGTGCCTGAAGGGAGAGAGGATGAGGAGGAGGACGAGGAGGAGGAGGATGCAGCGTCACATGTCCAACGAGGCAGGATGCCCCCTGGAGGCCAGCTAGAGGCCAGCACAGCAACTGTACCACACCGCAGAGCTCCGCCTGTGCAGGGCGCTGCCTCTGCACGTTATCAGAAAAGTTCTTTGGTGTGGGCCTTTTTTGAGACGAGTGCATCAGATCGCACCACTGCTATTTGCAATATTTGTCTCAAGCGTATCTCGCGTGGCCAAAACATCAGCCGCTTGGGCACCACAAGCATGAGCAGACATATGTCGACCTGCCATGCAGCTCGTTGGCAAGCACACATAAAAGACCCACACCAAAGAACAAAGCGGACCTCTCCTTGCTCCTCATCAGCTGGGATCTCCATCCCCACTACATCTTCAGTCCTCTCTGAAAGCTGCTCTGAGAGGACTGAAGGTGTAGAATTAGGTGTGTCACAACCAAGTACTTGCAGTACACCGACGTCCGATTGTAGCAGGCAAATTTCCCTGCCCCAGCTGCTGGACCGTCAAAAGAAGTACACTCCCAGCCATCCACATGCCCAGCGGTTGAATGCTAGCTTGGCTAAATTGCTAGCACTTCAACTGCTGCCTTTTCAGCTTGTAGACTCGGCCCCCTTCCGTGAGTTTGTTCAATGTGCGGTTCCTCAGTGGCAGGTTCCCAAACGCCACTTTTTCTCACGGAAGGCGATTCCGTCTCTCTACCGGCATGTGGAAGGCAATGTCCATGCCTCGCTCGACAGGGCGGTCGGCGGTAAGGTGCATATTACCGCTGACTCATGGTCCAGCAGGCATGGACAGGGACGTTATCTTTCTTTCACGGCCCATTGGGTCACTCTATTGGCAGCTGGGAGGGATGCAGGACAAGGTGCAGTAGTGTTGGAGGTTGTTCCGCCACCACGCCTCCAAAATGCTACTGGTTGTGACACACCTCTCTCCTCCACCCCCTCCTCTTCTTCTTCCTCCAGTGCTCTGTCCTCGGAACCAGCGGTGCTCCGTAGGCGTACAAGGGGCTACGCAAGTACGCAGGCAAAAAGATGCCATGCCGTGCTTGCGCTGGTGTGTTTGGGGGACAGGAGCCACACTGGGCCAGAGGTTCTGGCAGCTCTGCAGGGGAGGGCCGAGAGGTGGTTGACGCCATGCCAGCTTAAGCCAGGAATGGTCGTTTCTGACAATGGCACCAACCTCCTCTCCGCCCTGCGACAGGGGCAGCTCACCCATGTGCCCTGTATGGCTCACGTCCTCAACCTGGTGGTGCAGCGGTTCTTGGGCAGGTTCCCAGGCTTACAGGATGTCCTGAGGCAGGCCAGGAAAGTCTGTGTGCATTTCCGCCGATCTTATAATGCCAGTGCTCGGCTGACTGAGCTGCAAAAGGAGCTGAACCTGCCCAAGAACCGCCTAATATGTGACATGCCCACCAGGTGGAACTCAACGTTGGCCATGCTGCAGCGACTGCACACGCAGCAGAGGGCCATCAATGAGTACCTTTGCGACTACGGCACCAGGACAGGGTCAGGGGAGCTTGGCTTTTTTTCCCCACGCCAGTGGAGCATGATCAGGGATGCATGCACTGTCCTCTCACCATTTGAGGAGGCCACGAGGATGGTGAGCAGTGACAGTGCATGCATCAGTGACACTGTACCTCTTGTCCACCTGTTGGAGCATACGCTGCGTGGGATAATGGACAGGGCACTTGAGGCAGAACAGAGGCAGTAAGAGGAGGACTTCCTTGCCTCTCAAGGCCCCCTTTATCCGGACAGTGTTCCTTCTGTCCCACCCATCACACAGGAAGAGGATGAGGAGGAGGAGGAGGAGGAGGATTGTGTGAGCATGGAGGTGGAGCCTGGCACTCAGCATCAGCAGCAGCAGTCTTTTAGGGATGATGTACAGTCCCAACAAACCAGTGGACTTGTACGTGGCTGGGAGGAGGTGGCTGGAGATCATGTCATCCTCAGTGACCCAGAAGACTCCGGACCGAATGCCTCAGCTAACCTACGCTGCATGGCCTCCCTGATCCTGCAAAGCCTGCGGAAGGATCCTCGTGTTCTTGGATCAAGGAGAGGGACCATTACTGGCTGGCCACTCTCCTTGATCCACGGTACAAGGGTAAGGTTGCAGACCTTATCTTGCCGTCGCAGAGGGAGCAGAGGATGAGACATCTCAGGGAGGCCTTGCAGAAAGGTCTGTGCAACGCGTTCCCAGAAACTGGGAGGTTACAAACTCCTGGTCCTGGACGACGAGTTGCTGAGGCTTCGGTCAGTAGCAGAAGGAGCGGTGGGGAAGGTGGACGTCTGACCGATGCATTCAGACAATTTTTTAGTCCGTATGATCGGTTCCAGCAACCATCGCCAGCGTCTGATATACATGGTGCAGGAATACCTAGGGGCAAGGTCAGACTTGGACACCTTTCCCACCGAAAATCCTCTGGCTTACTGGGTCCTGAGGATGGATCACTGGCCAGAGCTTGCACAGTATGCAATTGAGCTACTGGCCTGTCCTGCCTCCAGCGTTCTTTCCGAACGCACATTCAGTGCTGCTGGAGGATTTGTCACCGATCATAGGGTGCGCCTGTCCACTGACTCGGTTGATCGACTGACCTTCATAAAAATGAATCAGTCTTGGATCACCACCAGCTACCAGGCACCTGAAGCGGATATAACGGAATAATTTATAATGTCACATCCCTTCAAGACTGCCTATGCTGATGCTGAGTGACTGTCCTGTTATGTTCACTGACTATCCTCTTCCTCCTCCTCAATGATCCATGCCACCACACCAGTGCCTAAGGCACAATTTTTCAGCCCCTGTTGGGGCGTGTAATTACAATTTTTTTAGGCAATGCTTTGCAACAGGTCTCATTGCTGTGCTAAGAGTACAGTATCTGTGAGGGGTTGCAGTGTTGTGGCACCAGCACCAATGCCAAAGGCACAATTTTTCAGCCCCTGTTTAACAGGGGCGTGTAATTACAATTTTTTAAAAAGATGCTTCGCAACAGGTGTGACTGCTGTGCTCCAAGTACAGTATCTGTGAGGGGTTGCAGTGTTGTGGCACCAGCACCAGTGCCTAAGGCACAATTTTTCAGCCCCTGTTTAACAGGGGCGTGTAATTACAATTTTTTTAGGCAATGCTTTGCAACAGGTCTCATTGCTGTGCTAAGAGTACAGTATCTGTGAGGGGTTGCAGTGTTGTGGCACCAGCACCAATGCCTAAGGCACAATTTTTCAGCCCCTGTTTAACAGGGGCGTGTAATCACAATTTTTTAAAAAGATGCTTCGCAACAGGTGTGACTGCTGTGCTCCAAGTACAGTATCTGTGAGGGGTTGCAGTGTTGTGGCACCAGCACCAGTGCCTAAGGCACAATTTTTCAGCCCCTGTTGGGGCGTGTAATTACAATTTTTAGGCAATGCTTTGCAACAGGTCTCATTGCTGTGCTAAGAGTACAGTATCTGTGAGGGGTTGCAGTGTTGTGGCACCAGCACCAATGCCAAAGGCACAATTTTTCAGCCCCTGTTTAACAGGGGCGTGTAATTACAATTTTTTAAAAAGATGCTTCGCAACAGGTGTGACTGCTGTGCTCCAAGTACAGTATCTGTGAGGGGTTGCAGTGTTGTGGCACCAGCACCAGTGCCTAAGGCACAATTTTTCAGCCCCTGTTTAACAGGGGCGTGTAATTACAATTTTTTTAGGCAATGCTTTGCAACAGGTCTCATTGCTGTGCTAAGAGTACAGTATCTGTGAGGGGTTGCAGTGTTGTGGCACCAGCACCAATGCCTAAGGCACAATTTTTCAGCCCCTGTTTAACAGGGGCGTGTAATCACAATTTTTTAAAAAGATGCTTCGCAACAGGTGTGACTGCTGTGCTCCAAGTACAGTATCTGTGAGGGGTTGCAGTGTTGTGGCACCAGTGCCTAAGGCACAATTTTTCAGCCCCTGTTGGGGCGTGTAATTACAATTTTTAGGCAATGCTTTGCAACAGGTCTCATTGCTGTGCTAAGAGTACAGTGTCTGTGAGGGGTTGCAGTGTTGTGGCACCAGCACCAATGCCTAAGGCACAATTTTTCAGCCCCTGTTTAACAGGGGCGTGTAATTACAAATCTTGATCTAATAGTTTACAGCAGGGCCAATTCCTGCGCCCACCAAGAGTAACTATGAGGGCCTACAGTCTTGTGGCAACACCGTCCACCACCACCACCGCCAAAGGCCCAATTTTTCTGCCCTGTTCAACAGGTGCATGCAATTACAAATCTTGATCTAATAACTCACAGCAGGGCCCATTCCTGCGCCCACCAAGAGTAACTGTGAGGGCTTACAGTCTTGTGGCAACACCGTCCACCACCACCACCAAAGGCCCAATTTTTCTGCCCGGTTCAACAGGTGCATGCAAGTACAAATCTTGATCTATTAACTCACAGCAGGGCCCATTCCTGTGCCCACCAGTCTTGTGGCTACACCAACATCTAATAGGGCAAATTTCTGCAGAGTATATACGGCAGGCCCCTACTTTCAAACATCCAACTTACAAACGACTCCTACTTGCAAACGGAAAGAGAAAACAGGAAGTGAGAGGAAATCTACCCCTAGGAAGGGAAATTCTATCATGTTAGATTTAATTTGGGAAAAAGGTATCTCCTCTCTACTGATGCTTTATCACCAATCCTTGTTTCAATTAAAACCCCACTTTTCCAAAAACATTTGTCATTGGGACGGAAAGTGAGGTGACATGTTCTGAACAGATGTGCAAAGACAGCAAATGTTACAGGGGTGATAACCCCTCCCTATGTTCTCCAAAAAGCTTAAAAATAGATTTTTTTGGGATGGAGCTACACTTCATAATGTACCTGTTCAGATTCTACTTAAGAACAAACCTACAGTCCGTGTCTTGTTTGCTCCACCTATATACTGCTGTTCATAGTATATAGGGTTGTAGGTATAGGGTTTTATTTTGGGTGCGGGGTCCCCCTTAATATCCATACAAGACCCAAAGGGGCTGGGGGGGGGGGGGGGTGATGGGGTAGCCATGCCATTTTTCTCAAGGATTTTCAGCCATATGGCGGCCAGGACAAGACATGACATTAAAGCCGCAAGTGGTTTTAAATGGCTTCTTTTTTTCCTTTACAAATGTCATTTTGTGCAAGGACAGTTCTAAACATGGGAAACACATGCCACTTCACAGGCATACTTTAGACACCCCCAGGTACCATATTTAAAGGAAAATTTCACTTTTTTTTTTTTCACTTTATGCATCATTAAAATGACTGCTCCCGAAAAAACGTTAGTTTTTAAAAGTTCTTTTTGCATTGATATATGTCCCCTGGGGCAGGACCCGGGTCCCCAAACCTGTTTTATGACATTAACATGCATATTGGCCGTTGTAATTAGCAATTTTGATTTCGAACGTTCGCGTCCATTATAATGAATAGGGTTCGAAAATTCGCGCAAACTTTCGGTCCGTTCGAAGGTTCTGGTGCGAACCGAACCCGGGGGTGTTCGGCTCATCCCTAATGTGCAGTCTGGGTTTTGCTAGGAGAAGAAACAAGTAACATAACAGGAGCATAAATATTCATATACAAACACACTGACATAGCTTTTCAATGCTTTTTTATTGTAACGTGACAATTGTTAGACACCTTTGTTTAAATAGAGTGCAAGTTAAAGTGATTGTTAACGATCACCTCATAAAACAACCCATTAAGTTTAAAATATAAATGAAAGGCAAAACATTTGTGTATAGATATAAAAAAAATACATTATAAATACCTTTTTTCCCCATATTTCCTTTGTTCTCAGCTGCATAAGAGCTGGGGGGAGGAAGCAACAGCTGGAGGGAGGAAGCAACGGCACACTGATCTTCCCAGTGAATTGTTGTGCAGCAGGGGCATGTCAGGACAAGTCTGATCATTGGAGGAGAGCACACAGATTTCCAAGCACAGCTAGATAACTGACCACAGTGTGCTCTCCTGCTTGGTGTGGTCAGTTTTTAATAAGAAAAACAGAGGGACTGGCAGGAACACCAGGTAGTTCACACAAAGGAAGCAATACAAACAGAGCAGGATACTTTCTCATACAAGTACATGGTACAGTAGGCATATATCAGGAATATGAAATGTAACAAACACTTGAAAACAAACCAATCAAATTATGACAAGGATAAATAATATAAATCATTCAAAACATCTTTTAACACTTGAGCCCCATACACACGCGCGGATTATCCGAGGACCAGGTCCGTCGGATCCTGTCCGTCGTACTTTGTCCGATGTTGGTTTTGCATACACACGGTCGGACAAAGTTGTCGGAAAATCCGATCATTCTGAACGTGGTGACGTTTGTTGCCTACGACGGGACTACGTAGAGGCTAGTAGCCAATAGCTTTGGTCTTGTAATGTGATCTGAGCATGCGTAGCACTTTGTCCGTCGGACTACCATACACACGATCGGATTTGGTGTGATCGGACCTTGTTGTCCAAAAATCTATCCAGCAGGAGATAGGACTTTGTCCGTCGGACAATCCGACGTACACTGTCCGATGGTGCATACACACGGTCGGATTTTTCGACAACATTGTCCGATCGGACAGAATCCATGCGAAAATCCGACCGTGTGTATGGGGCTTTAAAGTGGATGTAAACCCCATTCATGAAATCTGACCTATGAACATATATCTGTAGCGTTTACTTATCTCTCTCCAAAGAACTAAGTCCTGTGTCTTTCTGCTTTGTTCCTCTGTTATCAGCATGATAACTTCTAACACAGGATATAAAAGCAACTGGAAATTTGTGTTGCGGTGGGTGCATAGAGCTAGATTAGCAGAGAGCTGGCCTATTCAAAGTACAGCTCTGCATGTTTATTTCTTCCTCTGCCTATGGGGAATGGGGGTGTGTGCCTTTCCTCTAATTAGTTGTCACACAGTGTATGCCAAGACTCCACAACCAGTGGTGGAACAGGAAAAAAAATGTCTAACACAATGTTGACTTTCAGTGTAGACAGTGTAGACAGTTTAGAAAGCTGAAGCTGAAACTATTAAAAGTGATTTAAAGTGATTGTTTTTTTGTTTTTTTTAAATAACACACACATCATACTTACCTCCAGTAGTTTGTTTTGCACAGTGTGGCCCTGATCATCATCTCCTGGGGTCCCCCGGTGGCACTCACAGCTCCTTCGCATTGGTAAAGCCCCTGGGAGAAGCACTCTCCTGGGGGGGTTACCTTGCGGGCACTCTCCCGAGTCTAGCATTTGTGTCCATAGACTCAAAATGCCAGACTCTCCCCTGCCCTCTGTGCCCACGTCATTGGATTTGATTGACAGCAGCGGGAGCCAATGGTTGCACTGCTATTAATCTATCCAATCAAGAGCCGAGAACCCCGGGCAGAGAGGAAGAGCACGTCTCTGCCGAGGGAATTAATGGGCTCAGGTGAGTAAAACAGGGGGGGGGGGGTGAAAAAACACAAGGGATTACAACCTCTTTGAGTGTCAGTGTGGGAAGATACTGTAACTATATTGCATTTAGTGGAATATAAAGCAAACAGAAAAAAAAAGGAATAATGTTTTTTTCTGCAAACGTAAAATTAAATTAGTTATTTTTTTTAAATAACCACGTATACATACTAACCGCAATGTTTTTAATGAGGCCAAATTTTTTAGGGGCTATCTGTTTATTACACTGTTTAACTAAGTGGTCCCCTTTAAAGATTACTGGGAGTGCAGTGACTGTCCAAATTGGACTGTGATGTTATAATACATTTTTTTTCCCCATAACCCCTTAAACAGACAAAATATTAACTTACATTGTTTGATCACAGCCTTTTTCCCAAGCTCCTCCATGATTAATATGATGGCCTTAGCCACATAATTTGTCTTAAGCCCCATACACACGGTAGGATTTTCCGATGGATTCTGTCCTATCGGACAATGTTGTCGGAAAATCAGACCGCGTGTAGGCACCATCGGACAGGTTCATCAGATTGTCTGACGGACAAAGTCCTATCTCCTGCTGGATAGATTTTTTGACAACAAAGTCCGATCACACCAAATCCGATCGTGTGTAGCGAATTCCGACTGGACAAAGTGCTACGCATGCTCAGATCACATTACAAGACCAAAGCTATTGGCTACTAGCCTCTACGTAGTCCCGTCGTAGGCAACAAACGTCACCACGTTCAGAATGATCGGATTTTCCGACAACGTTGTCCAACCGTGTGTACGCAAAACCAACATCAGACAAAGTATGACGGACATGGTCTGACGGACCTGGTCCTCGGATAATCCGTGCGTGTGTATGGGGCTTTAGGTTGAGTCATATATCAATCTGTTTATCAAATGTTTTCTTGAATGTTGAAGATCCAAATGGCTTCTGTGTACATTAACCACTTCAGCCCCCTTCCCTCCCAGGCCATTTTTTGCTATACGGCACTGCGTCTCTTTAACTGACAATTGCATAATCGTGCGATGTTGTACCCAAACAAAATTGATGTCCTTTTTTCCCCCACAAATAGAGCTTTGTTTTGGTGGCATTTGATCACCTCTGTGTTTTTTTTTTTGCACTATAAACAAAAAAAAGAGCAACAATTTTGAAAAATGCACAATATTTTGTACTTTTTGCTATAATAAAAATCCCCCCCAAAAAATAAAAAACAACAAATTTCTTCATCAGTTTAGGCTGATATGTATTCTTCTACATATTTTTGTGACAGAACCGGGATTTGTGTGTTTACACACACAGATCCCAGATCTCATTCTGTCACAAGCAATCGCGGGTCATCGCGCCCACCGGGCACACACATTGGCTACGGGGACATGCTGTGCCTACTACAGCGCCTTAAAGAGCCGACGTACGGCTACGACGGCTCGAGCAGCTGTGCATAACTGCGGTGGCTGGTTGGGAATTGGTTAATGATTGCCACTTGCAGCAATATTATTAGCTTGAGAATCTCTCCAAACCCTTAACCACTTCAGCCCCGGACCAATTGGCAGCCAAAGGACCAGGCCCCTTTTTGCGATTCGGCACTGCGTCGCTTTAACTGACAATTGCGCGGTCGTGCGACGTGGCTCCAAAACAAAATTGGCGTCCTTTTTTTCCCACAAATAGAGCTTTCTTTTGGTGGTATTTGATCGCCCCTGCGGTTTTTATTTTTTGCGCTATAAACAAAAATAGAGCGACAATTTTGAAAAAAATGCAATATTTTTTGCTTTTTGCTATAATAAATATCCCCCAAAAATATATAAAAAAAAACATTTTTTTTCCTCAGTTTAGGCCGATACGTATTCTTCTACATATTTTTGGTAAAAAAAAATCGCAATTAGCATTATTGATTGGTTTGCGCAAAATTTATAGCGTTTACAAAATAGGGGATAGTTTTATAGCATTTTTATTAATATTTTTTTTTTTACTAGTAATGGCGGCGATCAGCGATTTTTATTGTGACTGCGACATTATGGTGGACACATCGGACATTTTTGACACATTTTTGGGACCATTGTCATTTATACAGAAATCAATGCCATTTAAATGCATTGATTTCTGTATAAATGACAGTTGTAGTGAAAGAGTTAACCACTAGGGGGAGGGGTTATTGGCTCTGACGTGTGTGTTTTTTTTTACATTAGGGGGCGGGGCTGACGTCTGACGTCATTGATCGGCTTTCCCGATGACCAGGAACAGCCAATCAATGACAGGCAGAGTAGGAAGCGCGGGGAGAGGTTTGTTTACACAAACCTCTCCCCGTTCTTCAGCTCCGTTGCCCGATCGCAGGACACCAGCGGCGATCGGGTCCGCTGGTCCCGCGGCCGGGGTCACGGAGCCCCCGACCGGGTCGCGAGCGCGCCGCTGGCGGCGCGCGCGCGACCCACGGGCAGGCAAATTAAAGGGGACGTACAGGTACGTGGTTTTGCCTGCCCGTGCCATTCTGTAGACGTATATCTACATGAGGCGGTCGGGAAGCGGTTAATTTGCAACTTAGACTCGGCTCACGGGAAAGCTCACGGGAAAGCTAAATAACCCCCCAATATTACACTATAAAGCAGAGGACAAACTTAGTTTAGCCAAAGGAAACATAAACAACTGTATTGTCAATGTAGTGAGGTATGTACATGTCTTTTGTTTTACTTCCATTTGTTGTCATTACTTGCAAGGGATATAGATGAACATGTTATTATCCTATCAGAAAATATGTGTAAAAATATACTAAAGCGCTGATATTAAAAATATGTGAGAAATAAATATTATAAGATAACTAAATATAGCTGCAATTATATATGTGAACTGATACACAAAAATAAAATGTTTTAAATGAATAATTGCGCTAATATTAACCTACTAATATTACACAGTGTACCACCAAATAAAGTGAATAATTATGAACATATAGTGAACCATACAAAATATAAGCAATATATAAAATATAAAAAATATATACATTTTATATTATACATTTCTTATATTTTGTATGGTTCACTATATGTTCATAATTATTCACTTTATTTGGTGGTATACTGTGCAGTATTAGTAGGTTAATATTAGCGCAATTATTCATTTAAAACATGCTATTATCCTAGTATCCTAGTAACATGTTCCAAGAATAAAAGCCACCTTTATACTAAATGTACTTTGCAAAATTACCCCATTTGGAATAATAATTACATTCTGCCACTGTCAGGGGGCTAGTCCCATGGCTCTGAGCGGAGAGCGGATCTCTCATACAGCTCAGAGCCGACAGTTCTCCTTGCTCTCCCCCCTCCGTCCTCCTTCCTCTCTTGCATGGAATGACAGCCCATCTTCTTCTTCTCCCCATCTCCTCTCCTGTGTGTGCTTTGCAGGAAGTCAAGTGTGAAGCTAATGATCTCACACCCCCCCTGTACACATACAGGAGAGCGGTGGGGGGAGAAGGAGCAGATCGGCTGTGTCATCCCGTGCGAGAGAGGAAGGAGGGAGGACAGAGGGGGGAGCAGGGAGAACTGATGGCTCTGAGCTGTATGAGAGATCTGCTCTCCACTCAAAGCCATGCTGAGGAGGCAGGCAGCATTGATGAGCACTGATCAGCTGCACTGACAAGAGGCATTGATGGATGTACATCCCAGGGGGCATACGGGAGGCAGAATTCTGGGAGGATATCCATGGATACCCTCCCAAAATTGGAAGCCAAGGGGTCGGATGAAAGGGGGGGTCAGGGGGGCCATCATTTTTTTTTGCACCTGTGCCCTGAAGGTTCTAGTTATGCCCCTGAAATTATGGTTGATATAAGGATACACTAGAGTGATAGTTACATAGTTACATAGTTACATAGTTAGTTAGGTTGAAAAAAGACACAAGTCCATCCAGTTCAACCACAAATAAAAAAAAATATATATATATACATATATATATCATACAATCCCATATACCCCATTCTATACCCACAGTTGATCCAGAGGAAGGCAAAAAAAAAACCAGCAGAGCATTCTCCAATTTGCTAAAGCAGGGGAAAAAAATTCCTTCCTGATCCCCCGAGAGGCAATCGGATTTTCCCTGGATCAACTTTACCTATAAATGTCAGTACCCAGTTATATTATGTACATTTAGGAAAGTATCCAGGCCTTTCTTAAAGCAATCTACTGAGCTGGCTAGAACCACCTCTGCAGGGAGTCTATTCCACATTTTCACAGCTCTTACTGTGAAGAAACCTTTCCTTATTTGGAGATGAAATCTCTTCTCCTCTAGACGTAAAGAGTGCCCCCTTGTCCTCTTTGTTGACCGTAAAGTGAATAACTCAACACCAAGTTCACTATATGGACCCCTTATATATTTATACATGTTGATCATATCCCCCCTTAATCTCCTCTTATCAAGGGTGAATAAATTCAGTTCCTCTAATCTTTCCTCATAGCTGAGCTCCTCCATGCCTATTATCAGTTTGGTTGCCCTTCTCTGCACTTTCTCCAGTTCCCCAATATCCTTTTTGAGAACTGGTGCCCAAAACTGAACTGCATATTCCAGATGAGGTCTTACTAATGATTTGAAAAGGGGCAAAATGATATCTCTCTCTCTGGAGTCCATACCTCTCTTAATACAAGAAAGGACTTTGCTCGCTTTGGAAACCGCAGCTTGGCATTGCATGCTATTATTGAGTTTATGATCTTCCAAAACCCCCAGATCCTTCTCCACTACGGATTCCCCCAGTTGTACTCTCCCTAGCATGTATGATGCATGCATATTCTTAGCCCCCAAGTGCATAACTTTACATTTATTAACATTAAACCTCATCTGCCATATAGTCGCCCAATTTGACAGAGCATTGAGGTCAGCTTGTAAATTGGAGACCTCCTGTAAGGATGTTATTCCACTGCATAGCTTGGTGTCATCTGCAAAGACAGAAATGTTACTTTTGATCGCAGACCCAATATCATTTATAAAGATATTAAAAAGTAAGGGTCCCAGCACTGAACCTTGGGGTACACCACTGATAACCTTAGCCCATTCAGAGTAAGAATCATTAACCACGACTCTCTGAATTCTGTCTTTTAGCCAGTTTTCTATCCATTTACAAACCGATATTTCCAAACCTGTAGACCTTACCTTACACATGAGCCATGTGTGGGGAACTGTATCGAACGCTTTTGCAAAATCCAAGTATACCACGTCCACAGCCACGCCTCTGTCCAAGGTTTTACTTACCACCTCATAAAAAGAAATCAGGTTTGTCTGACAACTTCTGTCTTTCATGAACCCATGCTGTCTGTTGCTTAAAATATTTTTTTCCTGCAAGAACTCGTCTATGTGGTCTTTTAATAATCTCTCCAGTATCTTCCCAACTATAGAAGTTAAACTAACAGGTCTATAGTTACTTGGTAAAGACTTTGTTCCCTTTTTAAATATAGGCACCACGTTCGCCCTGCGCCAATCCAGTGGTACTATTCCTGTCATTAATGATTCCCTAAAAATTAGATACAATGGCTTTGAAATTACAGAGCTCAATTCTTTTAGGATCCGTGGGTGGATGCCATCAGGTCCAGGTGCTTTATCCACCTTTATTCTGTCTAAATATTTCTGGACCATATCACTTTTGAGCCATTGTGGATTTAGGGCTGTGTCACTACCACCCCCATTGTGGACATGACTTCTACATAAAGCTGAAGAGTTAGGAGATGGTATGGCCATATTTGGTTCCCAATGTTGGTGTGAGGAGTCAATGATAAGGCATGGTGGGAAACAAGGAAAAAATAATCCTACTATAGGATTTGTGAATACTGGAGTAGCATGTGATTAACTGAAGATTGTAAAGATGTTTCTTTTGTGTATTCTATAAGGAAAAAGAGAAGTTTTATCTGAAGTAGATCGCATTAGGGGATCCAGGACAAAGTTAAAATCCCCTTGGTATCACTATGCCTTCTGCAAAATCTGCCAGACAAGATGAAAAATAGAGTTTTACTATGCAAAAGTTTTAGGCAGGTGTGAAAACAATGCTGCAAATTAGTAATTCTTTCAGAAATAGAAGTATTAATAGTTTATTTTTATCAATTAACAAAATGGAAAGTAAATGAACAGAAGGGAAATGCAAATTAAATCAATATTTGGTGTGACCACCCTTTATCATCAAAACAGCATCAATTCTTCTAGGTACACTTGCGCACAGTTTTTGAAGGAACTCGGCAGGTAGGTTTTTCCAAACATTTTGGAGAACTAGCCATAGCTCTTCTGTGCAGGTAGGCTGCCTCAAATCCTTTGATCTCTTCATGTAATCCCAGGCAGACTCGATGATGTTGAAATCACGGCTGTGTGGGGGCCAAACCATAACTTCCAGGACTAATTGTTCTTCTTTGTACTGCAGATAGTTATTACTTCTTAATGACATTTACTGTATGCTTGGGGTCATTGTCGCACTGCAAAATAAATTTGGGGTCAATCACATGCCTCCCTAATGGTATGGCATGATGGATAAGTATCTGCCTGTATTTCTCAGCATTGAGGACAACATTGATCCTGACTAAATCTCCAACTCCATTTGCAGAATTGCAGCCCCAAATTTGCAAGGAACCTCCACCTTGCTGACGTTGTATAACTACCTTGTGTTTTATATACACAGGAAAGTTTTTTGGCAGGATTTTTAGCGGTGCTTAGATCCTAAATAGTACCAAAGGATGGTTAAAATTTAACAGATTTTTATTTATACATCATTAAAAAATAACACGCATATAAAAAGAGGACGGAGGGAGGTGAATAGATTGTCATTGTATAACATTACAGATGGTATATTTAAATTAAGTGATGGTATGATGTATATTATCCCGACATGTTTCACCCCAATGGGCTTCCTCAGGGAATTAATTCAGACAATCAACACTATATAAAAAAAGGAAAAACAATACAATACAAAAATTACACATAGTAAAAACCCAAATTATCCAAAATAAATTGAACAATGTTTATATAAATATATATTCCCCATGTCTTAATATTTGCTCGCTTACCCAAGCCAATCCTCCACACTGCCAAATCAAAGAACCATACGGGCGCCATGGACAGAACTAGGACAATCCGTGCAGCTGCAGGGGGCCCACAAAGACCAAGCTATAATATATACAATATTTTACTAAGGAAACATGAATATCAAAAACTGGAGAATAGTATTATAGACAATCTCAAAAACAAGGCATTTAAAAGAATATATATATTAACTTACTTGCAAGTCACAAGTATAAGATTAGTCGAGGGCACCAGATATACAGAAGCTTGAGGCGGTAAGCCAAAAAAATGGATAGTCAAGGGAACAGAAGAACCATATGATTCTTTGATTTGGAGGTGTGGAGGCTTGGCTTGGGTAAGCAAGCAAACATTTATATATTTATATGCACATTGTACTTTTTATGTTGGATAATTTATTTTGGTTTTTACTATGTATATTTTTTATGTCACTGTATTATTTTTCCTTTTTTTTATAGTTTTGATTGTCTGAATTTAATCCCTGAGGAAGTCCATTGGGGCAAAACATGTTGGGATAATATACATTATACCCTCACTTACTTTCAATATACCATCTCTAATTTGATACAATGACAATTTGTTCACCTCCCTCCATCCTCCTTTTTATATGTGTGTTATTTTTTAATGATGTATAAATAGAAATCTGTTACATTTTAATCATTCTTTGGTACTATTTATGATTTAAGCACTGCAAAAAATCCAGTCAAAATGTTTTCCTGTGTGTGTGTCTATGTCTTATTCAGGGATGTTGGTGCATATGTTAACTTTGTCACTAGCCCACATTATCCATTTTACCTTGTGTATTGTTGCTGTGCTCAGTCTTGCTATGATGTATGAACTGTGACATGAGACTGTCTTCCGCAACCTCACCTTAGTAGCAGAGTTTGGCTGTACCTCATCCAGTTTTAAGCCTCCTACACAGCTGTTTCTTTTTCAGTTTGACTGTGTTTCAGTCTACATATGAAATCGATGATCATTAGCACCTGCTTAATATAATTGATTAATCATACACGTGCATACGTGTAAGAACTGGTTTGAAGCCAAAGGGTTTCTTCAGTTCACTTACTTGTAGACACGTGCACTGCTGAAAAATGTGTTTGTTTACGTTTCAATCATTTTTGTTTTATTTTTTCGGGTCATTCGTGATGATCAATGATCAAAATTTGTTAATTTGAATAAATTCATAACTTTGGAAAAATTTGAATTTGTCACATATCATTCATTTAGATGCAGTATTTGTTATTTTGATAATTTGTAAAAATATGAAATTCAAAAATTCAAAAATCTGAAAATAAGAACAAAAATCTGGAAATAAGAACGAAAATCCAAAAATTTGCTAATCCGAAATAATAACTAACTGACTAATAATAACTAACTATTAAATTATAGGTATTGGAATTTCCTTTCAAATTTGGCTGATAGTGAATGTAACAAATACAAATTAATCCAAAGTTACCAATTATCCAAAATAAGGAATGCAGCATCTAAACGAATAGAATGTAACAAATGAAAAATAATAATAATAATAAAATATTATTATTATTTGTTAATTTGTTAGGTTCCATTTGTTTAGATGTGGCATTCATTATTTCGGATAATTCGTAACTTTGGATAAATTTATATTTGTTCCACCAAATTTTAAAGGAAATTCTAATATCTATAATTTAATAGTTAGTAATAGTTATTGTTAGTTAGGTTAGTTAGTTAGAATTTTAGAGTTTTCGGATTTTCTTTCTTCTTTTCGGATTTTCAAATTTCAGATTTTCATTCTTTAGAATTTTTGGATATTAGTTATTTTCGAATTGTCAAATTTTCGGAAAAATTTATTAAACGGGTTTCCATTATTTCTGAAGGAACAAATTTGTTGAATTTTGTTGAAAAACAAATTTGGAGCGAAACGAATTGCACATGTCTACTCTGTTATGTAAATTGATAAAAAATAACCAATTAACATATCGTATTTATCGGCGTATAGCAGGCACTTTTTTCCCATTAAAATCATGGGAAAATCATGGGTGCGTGTTATACGCCGATCCCCATCGATCTCCGCTGACTGTGAGCGGAGCGATCGCCGCCAAGATACACATAGCCGAGTACACTCGGCTCTTCTCGGCTCCGCTCAGTCACGCCCAGTCCCGCCATTGGACCTGTGTTCATCATAGAGTGGGATTGGGCGTGACTGTGAGCAGAGATGAGTACACTCGGAGCAGAGCGATCGCCGCCAAGATACACATAGCCGAGTACACTCGGCTGTTCTCGGCTCCGCTCAGTCACGCCCAGTCCCGCCATTGGACCTGTGTTCATCATAGAGTGGGATTGGGCGTGACTGTGAGCAGAGATGAGTACACTCGGCTATGTGTATCTCAGCTCCGCCCAGTCCCTGCAATCTCGGCGGCGTTTGCTCCGTTCCACCCAGTCTCGGCGGGCGATCTCGGCGATGCAGCGCCAATTTTAAATACATGACCAGGCTGCACTGGACACTGGGGCAAGGCTGCACTGGACACTGGAGCAAGGCTGCACTGGACAAGGCTGCTATGGACACTGGGGGCAAGGCTGCACTGGGGGCAAGGCTGCACTGGGGCAAGGTTGCACTAAGGCAAGGCTGCACTGGACACTGGGGGCAAGGCTCCACTGGCAAGGCTGCAAATGACACTGATAAGGCTGCATTGATGGGCATTTAAATGTAAGTATTTTTTTTCCTTAAACTTCCCTCCTAAACTTGGGGGGCGTGTTATACGCCAATTAATACGGTATATTTTTTAAAGTATTCTTACGTTACAGCATTTTTTCACCCCTGCCTAAAACTTTTGCACAGTACTGTATGTCTTTGGTTTTATATATATATATATACATATATATATATATAAAATATTAAAATACTTAAGCGCTAGTGAGGATTAAAATCAGAGGACCATTAGTGTTTCAAGATGGCCAAATGATACAGCTGCAAACCCATAAGAAAGTGCTCCCACACGTGAGTGATATGTTAAAAGTACACAAATAAATGTGTGATGAGTGCGCTTGTATCAACCTTAAAACAAAATGCAAAAAACCTGTACAACACTTAGAATATATAGTGTATACACCGTGATTAATAAAAACCTGTGTAGTGCAGTGATTTAAAATACGCTTTTAGACCTCCAATTGTTGTTTGGATAGAGGGCTAAAATAATGGAAGTAATTGTTGTATCTGAGGAAGGCATATCTTCCATCCAGATTTACTTGCTATGTAGTTATATTGCAGGGTAAGAGAAATGGAGTCAAATAGCTACGCTCCTGGATTTTTGTCTTGATTGAAATAGAGTACCCACTTAGAAAATATTGATTATGCAGAGCAGGAGATTTATTAGCTGCAAAATGTATTTCCTGGAGTAAGAGGATTTGAGTTTTTAGTTTATGCATGTTGTATAAAATTTGGAAATTATGTGAATAGCATGCGGGTCATACTGCATGCTTGGCCAATCATCAGCCATGACGCAGTGCATTATGTAGTCATCACTTTGGCCCCCCACATCCTAGACATAGACTGGCGCCTTGAACGGGCTCACAGGTCATTAGCCCCTAAACCTCCTCCTGGCTCCAACCCTAGAGACATTATTGTTCGATTCCATTACTACGAAAGCGAAGAAGCTCTCACTATTACTCGTAATAAATCACGTATTGAATTTAAACAGGCCAAGATCTAGATCTTCAGCGACCTCTCTCCCATCACTTTGGCAAAGAGACATAGCTTTCGCCCTGTTACCACCCATCTGCAAAATTATCAAGTGCCTAAGCGTTGGGGATTCCCCTTCCGCCTGTCTGTCACAAAAAATGCGGTCCAACGCTCCTTAAGAGACCTTTATGAAAGTGAGGCCTTCATTCGCAACCTGGATCTTCCCATCCCTGAAGAAGATCTACAGCTTCCAGTTTTGAACCCCAAACCTCTTACGACCCCAACCAAAATCTGGACCCCTGTCCAACAAAGATCACGAAAAGCTCTCTCTACCCCCTCAATGGGCCAACCCCTCCAGATTCCCATCCTGACGAGGTCCTTCACTGAAGAATTTAACATACCCACTTCCATGGCCAGTTGATGTTTAATATGGCCGTCACAGTGGTCCAACAGTGGACCAGCTTACTTTCAAGAACTATGTTTCCCTGAATCTCAGGTTATTTTTCGTAGGATGTTCTTCTCCTTTTTTTTTTTTCACTGAAGTGAAGTGACTGCCACAACAACCCTCTAACTACTTCACTGTCTGCCCTTCACAGAACAGTAATGACTGTTTCCTTAGAAAAGACAGGGACCCACCGCCGGTTCTTGCAGACTGCCGCGCCCCCCACTCGACCCCCAGATTGCTTTCTGGGTTCCCTGCAATTTTTCACTTTTTTTCAAATTTTTTTTTTCTCTTTTTATTTTTACCTTTTTGTACTTCCTTTTATAGGTCTTCTTTTTGACCTTAATATGGTTAACAGTGTTTTTTTTTTGGCACCATTTCAGCTTATAAGGTTACAATTTACAATACTTTTTGCATCATGTTAAACTAGATGCACGCTTAAAGTATATGTTCTGATAGCTGTTTACACATTTGTTCTATTATGGCTCTGAAGATTTACCCTTGTAATGTGAATGGTCTGAATTCCATTGGAAAGAGATGGCGAGCTTTGAAGAAATTCAGATGCTCCGGTGCTGAGGTGATTATGGTTCAGGAGACCCATTTTAGACCTGGTGGATCCTTCAAATTTGCTTCCAAACACTTCCCCATAGCCTATGAGGCTTCTGATCCATCTGGTAAAGCCGGTGTAGCAATCCTTTTTAAACGCTCCTGCCCTGATCCAAATTCTTTCCTCATGTCTAGATCCCCCACGGTCACTTTGTACTCCTGAACTGTAGTCACTTGAACATTATATACGTTATGCTCCAAACGTGGAACAGATTAATTTACTCACGACAATCTTTGAGAAGTTACAATCATTCTCTCATCCCTTTACGATCATAGGTGGAGATTTCAATGTGTGCATGTCCCAGACCAAGGATAGACAGGCCCTATTCCAAGACACACCACGAATTGCTGTCCAAAAACTATCTGCCTCTTTCCGTAAACGCGGGGCTCCCTCCTCCCTTGGCCGCTGGGCTAATAGGAGAGAGGGGCGGGACCTCGAGCATGCGCAGTAGGGCTCCCGGCGTGAAGCCAAAAGGCTACACTGCTGGGTTACCTTACCCGCAATGGCGGCGGCAGCACCCGACAGCTGATGGAGACATCGGCAGCGGTGCCGACATCGAGGGACAGCAGGAAAGGTAAGTGTCCATTTATTAAAAGCCAGCAGCTGCAGTATGTGTAGCTGCTGGCTTTTAATTTTTTTTCCCGGAACATCCGTTTAAAAACCCACTGATTCAAACTCAATTGCAACAAAAACTATCTGAATTCTTTACATTAAATGATTATAAAATCATTGATAAAAAAAAAGCATGGGGTTCCCCCCAAATTCAATTGCCAGGCCCTTCAGGTCTGGTATGGATATTAAGGGGAACCCCGGGTCAAATAAAAAAAATGATGTGGGGTTCCCCCTAAATATCCATACCAGACCCTTAATTTTGGCATGGATTTTAAGGGGAACTCTACGCCGAATTAAAAAAAATGGCGTGGGGTGCCCCTCAAAATCCATACCAGACCCTTATCCGAGCACGCAACCTGTGAGGGGGCAGGAAAACAGGGGGGATGAGAGAACACCCCCCCTCCTGTACCATACCAGGCCACATGCCCTCAACATTGGGAGGAAGCTTTGGGGGTCTGTGACCTCTCAAAGCACCATGTCCCCATGTTGATGAGGAGAAGGGTCTCTTCCCCACAACCCTGGCCAGTGGTTGTGGGGGTCTGCGGGCGGGGGGCTTATCAGAATCTGGAAGCCCCCTTTAACAAGGGGACCCCCAGATCCCGCCCCGCCTGTTTGAAATGGTAAGGGGGTACAAAGGTACCCCTACCATTTCACAAAGAAAGTGTAAAAAATAGTTAAAAAAGACACAGACACCGTTGGGAAAAGTCCTAAAAATAAAAAAAAGATTTCAGCGGTAGTAATCCACTCTTGCTATCCAGCGATGGGTGGTCTCTTCTCCGGGGTCCAGCGATGGCTGATCTCTTCCGACGACATCCAGCGCAGCACAGCGCATCCTGTCTCCATGGAGACACTGAGGGAATCCGTCTTAGCAGAGGAGGACGGGCCACTCCGTTACCTGACCCCGCCCCCCTCTGATGCAACGCAAGGAAACCCAGGCTTCCCCAGTGACGTACGGGTGACCCCGCCCCCTCTGATGTAACGGACCCTTACATTACTGGGGAAGCCTGGGTTTCCCCAGTGACGTATGGGTGATCCCGCCCCCCTCTGATATAATGCAGGTTTCCTTTACATCAGAGGGGGGCGGAGTCACCCGTACGTCACTGGGGAATCCCAGCTTCCCCCTTGCATTGCGTCAGAAGGGGACGGGGTCAGGTGACGGAGTGGCCCGGTCCTCCTCTGCTAAGACGGATTCCCTCAGTGTCTCCATGGAGACAGGATGCCCTGCGCTGGACGTCGTCGGAAGAGATCAGCCATCGCTGGACCCTGGAGAAGAGACCACCCATCGCTGGATAGCAAGAGTGGATTACCACCGCTGGAATCTTTTTTTTATTTTTTTATTTTTAATAAAGGTCTTTTCCCAACGGTGTCAGTGTGTTTTTTAACTAGTTTTTACACTTTCTTTGTGAAATGGTAGGGGTACTTTTGTACCCCCTTACCATTTCAAACAGGGATCTGGGGGTCCCCTTGTTAAAGGAGGCTTCCAGATTCTGATAAGCCCCCTGCCCGCAGACCCCCACAACCACCAGTCAGGGTTGTGGGGAAGAGACCCTTCTCCTCATCAACATGGGGACATGGTGCTTTGAGGGGTCACAGACCCCCAAAGCATCCTCCCAATGTTGAGGGCATGTGGCCTGGTACGGTTCAGGAGGGGGGGGGGCTCTTTCTCTTCCCCCCTCTTTTCCTGCTGCCTGCCATGTTGCGTGCTAGGATAAGGGTCTGCTATGGATTTTGAGGGGGACCCCCACGACATTTTTTTTTAAAATGTGCCTTGGATTTCCCCTTAAAATCCATACCAGACCGTTTATAAAACGTTTTTTTGCATTGATACATGTCCCCTGGGGCAGGACCCAGGTCCCCAAACACTTTTATGACAATAACTTGCATATAGGCTTTTGAAATTAGCACTTTAAATTTCTCCCATAGACTTTTACAGGGTGCTTTTTGAATTTGCCGTGAACACCCCAATTTGTTCGCTGTTCGGTGAACAGACGTACAGGCAATGTTCGAGTCGAACATGAGTTTGACTCAAACTCGAAGCTTATCCCTAACCATGACCCATCAGGGAGAAACTACAAAAGATCAGGTGGACCAAGTCCTATTACACTACAAACAGTGTAGCTGTTTATGGGAGGTGCATTACAAGGAGTTGAAGGCCCACCTGGAACATCATTCGCGGGAACTGTGGGAATGTGATCCATAACCGCAATTCAAAGCAACACCAAGGGCAGACAAGCATCTAAACTGTCTAGATCTTCCTAGACTTGGGAGTTTAGGAGGAGCAATATCTCAGTGGCTTCTGTCAAAATTTGTAAAAAATGCAATTACTATGGTACACAGTGTACCCCAGAGATAATGTAGGGTAATGTAGGGTAAAAAAGGGGGCAAGTATATAGGGATGAGCCGAACACCCCCGGGTTCGGTTCGCACCAGAAACTGCGAACGGACCGAAAGTTTGCGCGAATATTCAAACCCTATTAGTTACAATGGACGCAAACGTTCAAAATCTAAAGTGCTAATTATAACCGCCAATATGCATGTGAATGTCATAAAACAGGTTTGGGGACCCGGGTCCTGCCCCAGGGGACATGTATCAATGCAAAAAGAAGTTTTAAAAACGGCCTTTTTTTCGGGAGCAGTCATTTAATGATGCATAAAGTGAAAACAAAAAAGTGAAATATTCCTTTAAATATGGTACCTGGGGGGTGTCTAAAGTATGCCTGTGAAGTGGCATGTGTTTCCCGTGTTTAGAACTGTCCCTGCACAAAATGACATTTGTAAAGGAAAAAAAGAAGCCATTAAAAACTGCTTGCGGCTTTAATGTCATGTCTTGTCCTGGCAATATGGATGAAAATCATTGAGAAAAATGGCATGGCTACCCCACAACCCCCCCCCCCCCCCCCACAAAGTATAATCTGTTTGTAATTTTGAACAGGTAAATTTTTAAGTGTAGCTCTATCCAAAAAAATCTATTTTTAAGCTTTTTGGAGAACATAGGGAAGGGTTATCACCTAACATTTGTTTTGCTGTCTGTGTACCTGTTCAGAACATTTCACCTCACTTTCCGTCCCAATGACAAATGTTTTTGGAAAAGTGGGGTTTTTATTGAAACAAGGATTCGTGATAAAGCATCAGTAGAGAGGAGATACCTTTTTCCCAAATTAAATCTAACAGGATAGAATTTCCCTTCCTAGGGGTAGATTTCCTCTCACTTCCTGTTTTCTCTTTCCGTTTGCAAGTAGGAGTCGTTTGTAAGTGGGATGTTTGAAAATAGGGGCCTGCCATATATACTCTGAAGAAATTTGCCCCATTAGATTTTGGTGTTGCCACAACACTGTAAGCCCTCACAGTTACTCTTGGTGGGCACAGGAATGGGCCCTGCTGTGAATTATTAGATCAAAATTTGTAAATGCATGCACCTGTTGAACAGGGCCAGAAAAATTGGGCCTTTGGTGGTGGACGGTGTTGCCACAACACTGTAAGCCCTCACAGTTACTCTTGGTGGGCACAGGAATGGGCCCTGCTGTGAATTATTAGATCAAGAATTGCAATTTCATGCACCTGTTGAACAGGGCAGAAAAATTGGGCCTTTGGTGGTGGCGGTGGACGGTGTTGCCACAACACTGTAAGCCCTCACAGTTACTCTTGGTGGGCGCAGAAATGGGCCCTGCTGAGAATTATTAGATCAAGATTTGTAATTACAAGCCCCTGTTAAACAGGGGCTGAGAAATTGGGCCTTTGGTGGTGGTGGTGGATGGTGCTGCCACAAGACTGTAAGCCCTCACAGTTACTCTTGGTGGGCGCAGGAATGGGCCCTGCTGTGAACTATTAGATCAAGATTAGTAATTACACGCCCCTGTTAAACAGGGGCTGAAAAATTGTGCCTTAGGCACTGGTGCTGGTGCCACAACACTGCAACTCCTCACAGATACTGTACTTGGAGCACAGCAGTCAGACCTGTTGTGAAGCATTGCTTAAAAAATTGTAATTACAGGCCCCTGTTAAACAGGGGCTGATAATTGGGCCTTAGGCACTGGTGCTGGTGCCACAACACTGAAACCCCTCACAGATACTGTACTCTGAGCACAGCAATGAGACCTGTTGCAAAGCATTGCATAAAAAATTGTAATTACACGCCCCTGTGAAACAGGGGCTTAAAAATTGGGCCTTAGGCACTGGTGTTGGTGCCACAACACTGCAACCCCTCACAGATACTGTACTCTGAGCACAGCAATGAGACCTGTTGCAAAGCATTGCATAAAAAATTGTAATTACACGCCCCTGTTAAACAGGGGCTGAAAAATTGGGCCTTAGGCACTGGTGCCACAACAGACAACACTGCAACCCCTCACAGATACTGTACTTGGAGCACAGCAGTCAGACCTGTTGCAAAGCATTGCTTAAAAAATTGTAATTACACGCCCCTGTTAAACAGGGGCTGAAAAATTGGGCCTTAGCCACTGGTGGTGGCACCCAGAAACAAAAATGTTCTTCCAAGCTATCATCAGGATCATTGAGGAGGAAGAGGATAGTCAGTCAACATAACAGGACAGTCACTCAGCATCAGCATAGGCAGTCTTGAAGGGATGTGACATTATAAATTATTCAGTTATATCAGCTTCAGGTGCCTGGTAGCTGGTGGTGATCCAAGACTGATTTCATCTTTATGAAGGTCAGTCGATCAACCGAGTCGGTGGACAGGCGCACCCTGTGATCGGTGACAAAGCCTCCAGCAGCACTGAATGTGCGTTCGGAAAGAACGCTGGATGCAGGACAGGCCAGTAGCTCAATTGCATACTGTGCAAGCTCTGGCCAGTGATCTATCCTCAAGACCCAGTAAGCCAGAGAATTTTCAGTGGGAAAGGTGTCCAAGTCTGACCTTGCCCCTAGGTATTCCTGCACCATGTATATCAGACGCTGGCAATGGTTGCTGGAACCGATCATACCTTGGGGCTGCGGACTAAAAAATTGTCTGAACGCATCGGTCAGACGTCCACCTTCCCCACCACTCCTTCTGCTACTGACTGAAGCCTCAGCAACTCGTCGTCCAGGACCAGGAGTTTGTAACCTCCCAGTCTCTGGGAACGCATTGCACAGACCTTTCTGCAAGGCCTCCCGGAGATGTCTCATCCTCTGCTCCCTCTGCGATGGGAAGATAAGGTCCACAACCTTACCCTTGTACCATGGATCAAGGAGAGTGGCCAGCCAGTAATGGTCCCTCTCCTTGATCCGAAGAATACGAGGATCCTTCCGCAGGCTTTGCAGGATCAGGGAGGCCATGCAACGTAGGTTAGCTGATGCATTCAGTCCTGAGTCTTCTGGGTCACTGAGGATGACGTGATCCGCAGCCACCTCCTCCCAGCCACGTACAAGTCCACTGGTTTGTTGGGACTGTAAATCATCCCTAAAAGACTGCTGCTGCTGATGCTGAGTGCCAGGCTCCACCTCCATGCTGACACAATCCTCCTCCTCCTCATCCTCTTCCTGTGTGATGGGTGGGAGAGAAGGAACACTTTCTGGATAAAGGGGGCCTTGAGAGACAAGGAAGTCCTCCTCTTCCTGTCTCTGTTCTGCCTCAAGTGCCCTGTCCATTATCCCACGCAGCGTATGCTCCAACAGGTGGACAAGAGGTACAGTGTCACTGATGCACGCACTGTCACTGCTCACCATCCTCGTGGCCTCCTCAAATGGTGACAGGACAGTGCATGCATCCCTGATCATGCTCCACTGGCGTGGGGAAAAAAATCTGAGCTCCCCTGACCCTGTCCTGGTGCCGTAGTCGCACAGGTACTCATTGATGGCCCTCTGCTGCTTTTGCAGTCACTGCAGCATGGCCAATGTTGAGTTCCACCGGATGGGCATGTCACATATAAGGCGGTTCTTGGGCAGGTTCAACTCGTTTTGCAGCTCAGCCAGCCGAGCACTGGCATTATATGATCGGCAGAAATGCACACAGACTTTCCTGGCCTGCCTCAGGACATCCTGTAAGCCTGGGTACCTGCCCAAGAACCGCTGCACCACCAGGTTAAGGTTGTGAGCCATACAAGGCACATGGGTCAGCTGTCCCTGTCGCAGGGCAGAGAGGAGGTTGGTGCCATTGTCACAAACCACCATTCTTGGCTTAAGCTGACGTAGCGTCAACCACCTCTTGGCCTGCCCCTGCAGAGTTGACAGAACCTCTGCCCCAGTGTGGCTCCTGTCCCCCAAACACACCAGCGCAAGCACGGCATGGCATCTTTTTGCCTGCGTACTTGCGTAGCCCCTTGGACGCCTACGGAGCACCGCTGGTTCTGAGGACAGAGCACTTGAAGAGGCCCTGGAGGAAGAAGAAGAGGAGGTGGTGGAGGAGAGAGGTGTGTCACAACCAGTAGTAGCATTTTGGAGGCGTGGTGTCGGAACAACCTCCAACACTACTGCATCTTGTCCTGCATCCTTCCCAGCTGCCAAAAGAGTGACCCAATGGGCCGAGAAAGACAGGTAACGTCCCTGTCCATGCCTGCTGGACCATGAGTCAGCGGTAATATGCACCTTACGGCTGACCGCCCTGTCCAGCGAGGCATGGACATTGCCTTCCACATGCCGGTAGAGAGCCGGAATCGCCTTCCGTGAGAAAAAGGGGCGTTTTGGAACCTGCCACTGAGGAACCACACATTGAACAAACTCACGGAAGGGGGCTGAGTCTACCAACTGAAAAGGCAGCAGTTGAAGTGCTAGCAATTTAGCCAAGCTAGCATTCAACCGCTGGGCATGTGGATGGCTGGGAGTAAACTTCTTTTGACGGTCCAGCAGCTGGGGCAGGGAAATTTGCCTGGTACAATCGGATGTCGGTGTACTGCTAGCAGAGTGCCCGCAAGTACTTAGCTGTGACACACCTAATTCTACACCTTCATTCCTCTCAGTGCAGCTTTCAGAGAGGACTGAAGGTATAGTGGGGTTGGAGATCCCAGCTGATAAGGAGCAAGGAGAGGTCTGCTTTGTTCTTTGGTGTGGGTCTTTAATGTGCGCTTGCCAACGAGCTGCATGGCAGGTCGACATATGTCTGGTCATGCTTGTGGTGCCCAAGCGGCTGATGTTTTGGCCATGCGAGATACGCTTGAGACATATGTTGCAAATAGCAGTGGTGCGATCTGATGCACTCGTCTCAAAAAAGGCCCACACCAAAGAACTTTTGTAATAACCTGCAGAGGCAGCGCCCTGCACAGGCGGAGCTCTGTGGTGTGATTCAGTTGGTGTGCTGGCCTCAAGCTGGCCCCCGGAGGGCATCCTGCCTCGTCGAAGATGTGCCGCCTCCTCCTCCTCCTCTCTCCCTTCAGGCACCCACGTGGAGTCAGTGACCTCATCATCCCCTCCCTCTTCACCACTGGAGCAAACATGGCAGTAAGCTGCAGCTGGTGGAACATGACTGCCAGATTGCTGTCCTTGAGCATCCCCTCTCTTTGCGCTCACGCTACTGCCTTCCTCTAGCTTGGGTATCATCATCCAAGCCTTCAAAATGCTGGGCATCCTCCTGGAGCATGTACCCAACACTGTGATCAAACAGTTCGGGGGACTCCTCAGGAGGACATGGTGGGTCTAGGGAAGGGGTGCCTGATGATGCCATTGAGTACGCGTTGGCAGCTGCTTTGCCAGTACCCTGAGCCTGGGTGAGAGAGGATGAAGAGGATGAGGAGGGCTTGGTCATCCACTCTACCAAGCCTTCGGCATGATGCGGCTCAACATGTCCAGCTGCCGAAAAGAAGGACAAGCGTGTCCCATGGCCACGTGCTGATGACGATGCACCATGCCCACGACCAGCACTGTTGTCTCTAGACACAGAGCCTACTTGGCCTGTTTTCTTGCCTCGGGACTGTCTGCCTCTCCTTGTCGGTCTTCCAGGCATTGTAGTGGGTAGTGTGTATTGTGCTGGAGTCACACAGCACACACACTAACTCCTGCAGATGGCTGCCTTAGATGACAACAACAGGGCCTTGGGGCAGATAGAGGCTGAAGTTGTTTATTGTGTGCTATGCTCTACTCACACAGCACACACACGCTAGCTCCTGCAAATGCCTGGCTGGCTGCCTTAGATGTCAACAGGGCCTTAGGGCAGATAGAGGCTGAGGTGGTTTATTGTGTGCTGTGCTCTACTCACACAGCACACACACACACGCTAGCTCCTGCAAATGCCTGGCTGCCTTAGATGACAACAACAGGGCCTTAGGGCAGATAGAGGCTGAGGTGGTTTATTGTGTGCTGTGCTCTACTCACACAGCGCACGCACACACGCTAGCTCCTGCAAATGCCTGGCTGCTTTAGATGACAACAGGGCCTTATGGCAGATAGAGGCTGAGGTGGTTTATTGTGTGCTGTGCTCTACTCACACAGCGCGCACACACACGCTAGCTCCTGCAAATTCCTGGCTGCCTTAGATAACAGCAACAGGGCCTTAGGGCAGATAGAGGCTGAGGTGGTTTATTGTGTGCTGTGCTCTACTCACACAGCACACACACACGCTAGCTCCTGCAAATGCCTGGCTGCCTTAGATGACAACAACAGGGCCTTAGGGCAGATAGAGGCTGAGGTGGTTTATTGTGTGTTGTGCTCTACTCACACAGCACACACACACGCTAGCTCCTGCAAATGCCTGGCTGCCTTAGATGACAACAACAGGGCCTTAGGACAGATAGAGGCTGAGGTGGTTTATTGTGTGCTGTGCTCTACTCACACAGCACACACACACGCTAGCTCCTGCAAATGCCTGGCTGCCTTAGATGACAACAACAGGGCCTTAGGACAGATAGAGGCTGAGGTGGTTTATTGTGTGCTGTGCTCTACTCACACAGCACGCACACACGCTAGCTCCTGCAAATGCCTGGCTGGCTGCCTTAGAGCACAACAGGCCAGAAGGGTAAAGGTGGTTTAATGTGATACTGCAATGCTGTACTAACAGAACGCACACACTAGACTAATCCCCAGAATCACAGCAAATAATGTCAGACTCAACACTCAGCAGATCATGTCACCACTCAGCAGTCAGCACAGCAGAATGTATAACACAGCAGATACTGTCAGCAGCAGTGCACTCAGCAGAATGAATACAACAGAAGATGCTCAGCAATGCAGAATGAATCACAGCAGCTAATGTGACTGACACAGTCACTCACTAACGCCGGAACACACTACACTAGGCCGCCAGAGCAGCGGCCTTTTATAGTGTGGGGCGTGTACTAAACCCCCTGAGCTATAAATGGCCACAGGCATCCTGCCTGTGGCCAATTATTGCTCTCCTCGCCGCTGGCTCTATGATTGGCCAAGCATGCAGGATCACAGTGATGCTTGGCCAATCATCAGCCAGCAATGCACTGCGACTGGTGCAGTGCATTGTGGGCCGTTCGCATCACACGAATTTGATGCGAACGGCCCAAATAGTTCTGGGCTCATCGAGCGGTCGAACGCCCGATGTTCGATTCGAACGTGGATTTGAATCGAACACCGGGCCCATCCCTACAAGTATACTTATAGTGTCATTAGTGAAGGGGGAAATACATGAAATATATAATATAATAATAAGGTGCATGAGATCAGATACTGGTGAGTGAAAGTATTAAGCCAACCATTGGGGCTATATAAAACTAAAAAAAAAAATATGAAAAAATTGCAAATAAGGCCATGGGCAAGTGAGGAAAACAAACAACAAAGTTACCTATTGATTATTGAAAAACCTGATCCAGGGGGTTCATGATGCTAGAGAGAGCCAAACAAAGATACTGGGCCACCCAAAGGTGGGCTTATATGGATGAAGCCAAGGCACATGCCAACATCACGCATGTGCAAAGGAGGGGAGAAGGCATCACCATCTGGATGGCATAGCCACCCAGCAGTGAATGCCAGAACTCCCCTCATGGAGCACGTATATGAAAAAGGAAACCACCAGCGTGGCGGCTGAGAGCGGCGAGCAGAGTGACACCGCTCATGCAGGGAGGGTGGCGTTGATGTGCAGTGCAAGGATACCCGCCCACCCCACGTCAGAGAGACAGAATGAGAGGGAAGGGTAAACTCGCGGTGCACATCGCAGTCCCCTGAATCGATACAGGAAAGCTTTTCCTGGACGTTAGCTACCAGAAAGTTTTTTCGGCTACTGGAGAGAGACCACTTTATATACGTACTTTTCTGCTCTACTGCAAGATATTGTATTATGTGTGTTTGTGTCTTATGTATATGTCTGTTTTAGCAATCATTGTGTGATGATTTTTTAGTTTCTATTTGTACCAATAAAATGATCTTTTACATAATCCATTGGCGTGGTTGCCAATTTAAAGTCCCAAATTGAGGGTATCCAAAAATTCTTCTATATACATAGGCATGTGGCAAACTCACTATTATTTCTGATATGGTAAAAACATTTATCTATGAAAACAATATTTTGAGCAATAGACAGCATGGATTCGCAAAAAGCTAAAGTTGTCAAACAAATCTGATTTCTTTTTTGAGAAAGAAAGCAAAAAATTAGACAAAGGAATGGCTGTGGATATAGTATATACTTGGATTTTGCAAAAGCATATGAAACCGTTCTCTACCAATAACTAATGTGTAAGTTAAAGTCTACAGGCTTATAAAATTCAATTTGTAAATGGATGGAAAACTTGTTAAAAGACTGTATTCAGAGAGTAATGATTAATTATTCATATTCTGAATGGTCTTAGGTTATTAGTGATGAATCACAAGGTTCAGAATTGGGACTCACACACTTTTTAACATATTTATGAATCATATAGAGTTTGGTATTAAAAGTACCATTCCAGTGTTTGCAGATGACATCAAGTTATGTAGTGGAGTATTGTCCTTCCATGATGTCTCCAATTTACAAGCCAGCCTCAATGCAGAGTAAACATCAGAGGGAATTCAGTGAAATTATACTGTCTGTAAATGCATATCTAAGCTCCCACCTCCAAAAAGTGTAATATATTGCAGTTTACCAGTTCCTAAAGTGGTTCGTTCTAAAGGCTGAAGTTTTTTTCTTACCTTTGACAAGATTTAAGGACTGGTAACCTGAAATATATTATATTATTGGTTTTGGGTGTAGATACACTTTAGAAAACAGTTTTTCATCCACAAATGGATTCATAAGCTTCACAATGAGAAGGACTCCCATGTCATTGTCAAAGAAAAATAGAAAGCAGTGCCCACATATGTAATATTATATTTAGCCGCTCCCAATTTTATACAGGTGTATAATTACAAGATATACAAGATATACAAAGATATACAAAGAATCACATTTTTTTTTTTTTTAAAGTACACACATAATAAAAAACTACATACAGGAAGCTGATATCTTTTATATGTTTAATTAAACAAGCATTGCAAAAGCTGCAGTATTCATGAGGCTTAATTTGTTAAAGTAAGTAAGTTATTTTAACTTGGGTCCTTTTTTGATGTTATAATGATATTCCTAAAAATGTTCAATGAACAAATATACATATTGCTGTGTAATTGTGTTTTTTCTACATTAAACTGGCATCTAACTGTTTGAAGCTTTATTTTCTCATAAAGTATTACTTTATCATCGCTCAAAGAAGTGTTTTACTTTGTAGACACTTATTGAAACATATCATTATCCTAAAGCTAGTGTTTGTTAAATGAGGGTTTATATCTAATAGGTGTGGTAACTCTAACTTACGAAACAACTAAGAGAGGAGGCGTGGTCTAACCCGCAATGTGAGCAGTTGCATTTCAGCACAGCTCCTCCAGTCCCGACTTAATCCTGCTACATTTGCTATGTCTTGGAGAACATTTCATTCTTTCTTAGCAAACATATATGATCATATTCCAGCTGTCCTGCAAGAGACTAGTGAATTATCTGGGTAGATGGGATGCAGCAAAGGACAACATTCAGCAAAGTTGAAGTTAGCCAATAGACAGATTCAAGATTGCACCTGCCTCATATATTTAAAGAGCAGCTCCACTATGATTTGTCACCATATTCCTGTGACACTGAGGGGGGCATTGCGGTAAGCCTACATTCCATTGCTCCCAGCCAGGAGACCCCAGAGAAAAAGAGAGTCCACGCTTAAAGTGGTACTGTACATTATTCAATCTAACCATAACTCCTTGATGGGAAAGGTTGAGAGTCTTAAGACTGACCTAAATATTCTACATCAAGATCCGTGAGAATCTTTCCCAGTAGCTTTAGGGGTTTTGGGTGACTTACCAGCTCCTTTCTGTGTCTCCATACATGAGCGCTGAAGTAGGCGCCATGTCGGTCTGAATGTATGTCGTATTTCTCCTGTTTGCGGGTTACCATACCGCTGGATCTGATACCTGAGGTCACCAGTGGTGTCCGCTGTAGCTGCAGCAGGTGTGCAGAGAGGATTCGGGCGTTTGTACCGCCTTAGAGTAGGGTAAATGGAGCATCACTCTTGGGAGCTCTGTAAAACAATCCTGTTCACATGCCGCTCTTGGCCACGCCCCCCGGGCCTGCTGTATCTTATACTTTTATGAGAAAGTATCCTGTTCTCTTTGTATTGCTACCTTTGTGTGAAATCCCTGGTGTTCCTACCAGTCCCTCTGCTTTCCTATTAAGAACTGACCACACTAAGCAGGAGAGGACACCATGGTAAGTTCTCTAGATATGCTGGGAACTCAGTGTACTCACCTACAATTATCAGACTTGTCCTGACAGGCCCCGCTTGACAGCCATTCACTGGAAAGCTCAGTGTACTGCAGCTTCTCCTCCCTAGCTCAGCTGAGACCAGAGAGAATGTGATCACTTATAAAAAAATAAAAAAACACAATTTTTTTAGATTTATAAACAAATGTTTTGCCTTTTGTTTTAAACTAAATCAGTTGTTTTACAAGGTGATTGTTTACAATAACTTTAACTTTTCTTGATAACCTGATAATTTGAAGCATACATGTTTATGGAAATACATTTTATATATTTTCTACTAATTATTATGCATATTTTACACAAAAACACACACTTGCACAAAACCGTGTATTCCAAGGAATAAGATTTAAATGAATGTGCAACAAAATCTGTGTTTCTGAAGTCATTTCCAAGGAAAATTGAAAAGTTGAAAATCAAAGGGTTGAAAAGAACTATATATTTTATATACAGGTGACCACTTCACACGACCTGTAGAGCTGCTTAGTTTAAAGCACACACTAATGGTGAATAAAGTTTTGAAAAAAAAACCTACTGTGATAAAAGCTTTGTCGAACTGCAGAGGTGTTAATGACTTGCTAAAAGCTCTCACTGAAATTGCAAATATGGGTAAAAACACGTTGAAAGCAGCTGGTGGTCTATTTAATGGCAATAGAAGTGTATTTGAATCTTTGTGCATGCAAATGTCTGCTTAAGATTTAAATGTTTCTCCTTAGTTGTGTTCAGCAAGGCTTTAACAGAAAATGGTTAATTAGACTTAAAAGAAAAAAATGTATATTCAATCCTTGGGTATTTTGCAATTTCAGTTTTTTTTTTTTATTTCAATCAATTAAGTGAGCAAAATATAGCATTTCCTTAAGAAAGTTCATTGGTAAAAGTGAGATTTGCTAAAAAACACTTCTAAACAACAATAGATGGGGTTCAAAATGTATGCTGGAATCAACAGACTCTCATCAATAGAAAGTGACATAACAAAGTCCAATCCATTATAAAAGGAAAAAAACAGCCTCACCAAAACCAGCAGCAAAAATTGAATACTATAAAATATTACAAAGTTTTAGTAATAATATGATTGGACATTGATCCTCCTCTCTTTTTTTTTCCACAAAAATGTTATTGAGAGACATTTTAGAATGTACATATTCTAATACATAAAAAACTTACAGAAAAGTACAAAGATCATAGCATTTAAACATCAAAGTAAAAATAAAGTGAACATCAATCTGCACAATCTTGTGAAATAAAGTGGTGTAAACAAATTTAGAATAATTGATAATAGCTGCTATCACAAGTTCTCACTTCACTTAAAAGGTGCAACTAATAGACAGTGCTGCGCTATAAAAAAAAAACTATCAATAATAATAAAAGTGTAACTAAAAATAGTAATCAATAAACATATATTGCTCAAAGTTCATATATAGTATCTGTGACTGGTTGAAGTGAATTAAAAAAATCAATACATCAAACGGTGTAAAAATGCTTGTGCTTTCCTCCACCAGTCTCACAGGCTGCTCACCTCACACCTGAGTCAAATCAGTAGTGTTCCCCTCTGGGCATAATAGAGAAGGCTGGTGTGGTGCTGGTAATCACTTTCCTCCTTAAAATCGCTTATTCACATGGGATAAAAACCCTGATCACCTCACCAGATATGATGGCTATACAACAGAAGGAAAGCAGAATCTAGTGCTCTCAGTTTAAAATGTTTAATAATATATAAAAAAGGAAAGGTATAACACTCACAAGGAGACCACTGAGATCTCTGGCGAGGGAACCTAGTTCTGAGTGTGTCTCGGTGCCCGTAGGCCATAGGGGTGGACTTAGGATGATTCTGAAGAAGCCAGCTCCACACCTCCTCTCTTTTAAGTCTTTGCTGTGCCATACTTCCAGTTCTGGTGCCACATGTAGTGCGTGCACGAGACAGTGGCTCCGGATCGTACAGCGCATAAAACTGGCAATAGAGCGACAGGTACAACCCCCAGTCCTCCCGAACAGCACCTGATGGATCGGTACCTGATTTTAGGCAGCCCAGGCCCTGCACATTCCATGGAGCTTGACCCCTCCTCACTCAGCCCCCAGCTGGCCAAAATGGCTGATGGCTCCTCCACGGCCCTGCCTCACTCACAGCCCACACTGTCCAACTGACACCGGCCACCTCAAATGACCAATACAACAAGATGGCCCAGGCAGTGGCAGCCCTGCCTTCCCCCATGATCACTGCTGCTGTGAACAGGGCAGTTACTGCTGGAATTGATAATCTCTGAAGGGAGCTGAGGGAGCAGGCAGGCAGGCAGGCTCACTGAAGTGGCACAACGTATATCAGATCTGGAGGAGGAGGTAAGAGCTCAGGCAACTGCACACCAGATATCCCAGACTCAGCAATATATATTGGAGAAATTAGAGGACCTGGAAAACCACTCATGCCAAAATAATTTAAGGATCATAGGCCTCCCTGAGGCCTATAAATCAGTATCCCTGACTTAGCTCTGTACCACTCGTATTCCTGAGGCCCTTGGCATCACCCCACCCTGCGTAGTAGAGAGAATCCACTGAGTAGGAGCACCATCAAATGACCGATGCTTTTCTCGCCCGATAATTGTAAGATACATTAATTACTCTGACAGGGTTGCCATCTTAAAATAATTTTGCAATGGCAACTCCTTCCAACTGGAAAGGCACAAGTTCCTCATCTTTGCCGACTATTCACAAGAAGTATCAAGCAAGAGGAAAGATTTCCAACCCATCTGCTCAGCCCTCTCCCTCAAGGGGGTTAATACTATACATATTGCCTATACTTCGCCTCACTGACCAAAATCCGAGACAAAATCCTTCAACCAACCAGAAGAAGCAGCTTCGTACCTACAATCGTACCTTCATCTACACTAGGAACTTTCCCACATGGAGACAAATCTATGCCCCAAAGGCCCCAGGGAGCAGTGTAGCCCCCGCAAGGGTCCACCAAAAAGGTTTACGCCACTCTAACAATCCAGGATCCCCAAAACATTGCTGAAAAGTGGCATTATTTGAGCTTGCATGCTTCTCCTGGGCTCCCAGGAAGCTAATGTTTATAACCTCTATCTGACTGTTCTGGTTACATGTTCTTTATTGTTACTGTTGTTTAACTCTACTGTTCTAATGCCCTATGTTACAGCCTTCCGGAGACGTGCTGCCCGGCATCAATATGCACCAACTAGAACCTTCAGACGACCCTCATACACCTCGCCATCTTAACTGAAATGACTACCTGGCTGTCAGAAACCATGAATCAGACAGAAGTACGGTTAAGTCACACTTGTTTAATAATAATAAAAAAGTTAAAAAGAGTAAACATAGTCAAAACATAGCCAGAGTTCAGGAACCGGAACAGATAGTCAGACAAGCCAAAATGTCTGGGCGCCAGAGATGAGAGTAGTAGAACAGCAAGCAGGATCTGGAGCCAGAAGGAATGTCAGCCAAGCAAGTCTTTAACAGGAACACAGGAGAGCATCTCTAGAGATGTGACCAAGGTGAAGGCAGAGATCATCATCATAGATCGGCTTAAGTAGGCATGACTGACGAGCAGGATATCATCAACAGGTGAGTCACTGTGGAGAGAGAGGAGCTGGCAATTAGCCGACAGCTGAGCAGCCAGCTTTGAGAAGGAAGGGCTGAGCCCAACCCTGACAGTACCTCCTCAATGACCCCTCCCCCTCGGAGGACCACCAGGCTTGAGAGGAAAACGCCTATGGAAATCACGGAGGAGGACAGGGGCATGTACATCCGAGGATGAGACCCAAGAGCGTTCCTCCAGACCGTACCCCTTCCAATGCACCAGGTACTGTATGCGCCTACGGAACCTACGGGAGTCAACAATGGACTTTACTTTATATTCCTTATGGTTCTGAACCTGTACAGGGTGAGGACGAGGCACCAAGGTGGTAAAGCAATTGCAGACCAAAGGTTTTAATAAGGAGACATGAAATACATTTGAAATACACATATTAGAATGAAGGTCTAATGCGTAAGCCAATGGGTTAATCCTGCAAATAATAAGGAAAGGCCCAATAAACAGAGGTGCGAACTTCAGAGAGGGAACACAAAGTCAGCGGTTGCGAGATGACAGCCAGATCCTGTCCCTAAACTGGTAGGAAGGTGCATGCAGGCATCTGCGGTCAGCATGGAGTCTTCTGTACCTATCATTAGCATGTCGCAAAGCCTCCTGGACTTGTGCCCAAGTGGAACAAAGACCACGAAGATGCTCCTCTAATTCAGGAATAAACTGCGGAACAAATGAGTTAGGCAACATAGAAAGTTGGAAACTAGAGTTCGCCATAAACGGGGACAATCGGGAAGCAGAATACAAGGCACTATTGTGAGCAAACTCCACCAACGGTAATAGGTCTGACCAGTTGTTATGATGGTCAGAAATATAGCAATGTAGGAATTGCTCCAAGGACTGATTGGCTCCTTCTGCGGCCTCATTAGCCTGCGGGTGATATGCATGGGAGAAAGCAAGCTGAATTCCCAAATGTGCACAAAAGGCTCGCCAGAACCGGGACACGAACTGACTACCCCTGTCCGAGACAATCACCTTGGGTAGCCCATGTAAGCAAAAGATCTCCCGAGCAAAAATGGAAGCCAGTTCCTTAGAAGTTGGCAACTTCTTAAGTGGAATACAATGAAACATTTTTGAGAACCGGTCAGCCACCATAAGGATAACTGTGTTGCCCTGGGAGTCGGGTAACTCCACAATGAAATCCATAGACAGGTGGGTCCAGGGCCTCTCTCCATTGGGTATGGGTTGTAGGAGGCCCACTGGAAGATGGCGTGGAGTCTTACTCTGAGCACACATGGAACAGGGAGCTACGAAGGCGGTTACATCAGCACGTAGACTAGGCCATCAGAATTGTTGGGAAATGGTCCAAAAGGGTTGATTCTTCCCAGGGTGGCCAGCAGCCTTGGGAGAATGGTAAATCTGGAGCACAGCAGTACGGAAACTCTCTGGGACAAAGCAGCGGTCACAAGGTTTTTCAGGAGGAGCATGGAGCTGAGCAGCAAGAATTTTGTCACCCAAAGGAGAAGTGAGACTGGTGCGAACCATAGCCAGAATATGATTAGGAGGAATCACAGGAACCGGAATCGACTCCATCTTGGAAGTGGAGGAAAATTGTCATGATAAAGCGTCAGACCTTACATTCTTAGTACTAGGTATGAATGAGACAATGTAATTAAAACTTGACAAGAGCCCATCGCGTCCTACTGGGAAAGAGGCATTTAACCTTAGACAAGAATGTGAGATTCTTATGATCAGTAAGAATGAGAACCGGCACAGTGGTACCTTCGAGGAGATGTCTCCATTCTTTCAGGGCTAAAATAATCGCCAACAGCTCTCTGTCACCAATCTCGTAATTGCACCCCGCAGGTGACAATTTCTTGGAAAAGTAGCCACAAGGATGCATAGTGCTCTCAGAGGTAGGATGTTGAGTCAGAAGGGCGCCAACACCAGTCTTAGAAGCATAAAAGGTAACGTAGGATCAGGATGTGCCACATGAGCAGAAACAAAGGCAGCCTTGAGACTCTCAAAGGCCTTAATGGACTCCGGAGACCAACTCTGTGGGTTGCCGACCTTTCTGGTCATATCAGTCAGGGGCTTGACCAGAGATGAGAAGTTATATATAAACTTCTGATAATAGTTGGCAAAGACCAGGAAATGCTGCAGACGATGTAAACTGACAGGTCGGGGCTACTGTAGAACTGCCGAAAGTTTCTCTGGGTCCATCGAAAAACCAGCAGTGGAAACTACACAACCCAGGAATTTAACCTGTTCATGATGGAACTCACACTTCTCCAGTTTACAATAGACATGTGCATTAGTTTTCGTCCGAATGCATTTTCGGCCAAATTTCTGGTATTTTTGTTATTGTTTTAACAAATGATAACGAACGCGCAGAATCCGAAAACCGAAAGATCCGACATAAACAAATGCTTCATCTTCATTTACGTTGTGACAACAGTTAAATATAGATAGGAGATTTGACATGACTCTGACAATAGCAATCTGTGTCCATCGAACCTGTGGTCGTATGTGCCTAACCTTAGCTCTATTAGTTCAAGATTATTCTACATAGAGAGAAAAGATTCGACTTAGTGAGAAAAGATTCAACATTATAGAGACAGTAGTAAAAAAGTAGTAAAAAAGTTTGAATGTGCCTAACCTAACTCTATTAGTCCAAGATTATTCGACATAGAGAGAAACGATTCAACATGAAGATTCAACGAAGCAGGCTATAGAAGAATTCTAATGTTGGTTGACTAGTAATAATAATTAATAAATATAATTGTTACTGGTGTCATACAACATTAGAATTCTACTATAGCTTGTAGGCGGAACATTCAAATTTCGGGAGTAACTAAATAAATGCATTTTTCAGAGGAAAACTACATTTCAAAACAAAATATTTCAGTGTGTACATGTCTAGTTTACAATAGAGATTGTTCTCCATTAGATTCTGAAGCACACGGCAGACATCTGTGTGGTGGCTCTCCAGGGACTTGGAAAATATGAGGATATCATCAAGATAAACCCCCACATATAACTGCAACAAATCTCAGAGGACATCGTTGATAAATTCATGGAAAACTGCAGGGGCGTTACAAAGGCCAAAAGGCATTATGAGGTACTCATAATGGCCTGTTCTGGTATTAAATGCAGTTTTCCACTTGTCGCCCTCCTTAATCCACACAAGATTGTATGCCCCTCTCAAATCAAGCTTCGTGAAAACCGTTGTTCCCTTGAAGCGGGGTGTCCTTAGTTTGCCTGTAAAGTAGTGCATCTTCCACGTGTTTAGAACAGTACCACAGCAAAATGACATTACTCAAGGAAAAAATGTCATTTAAAACTGCTCGTGGCTGTAATGAATTGTCAGATCCTGGCAATATAGATAAAAATCATAGAAAAAAATGTCATGTGTCCCCCAGTCCATTACCAGGCCCTTTGGGTCTGGTATGAATATTAAGGAGAACACCGCACCAAAATGTAAAAAAATTGTGTGGGGATCCCCCAAACTCCATACCGCCCCCTTCTGACGTCATGTAACATCAGAGGGGGGCGGGGTCACCCATTTACATCACCGGGTGGCCCCGCCCTCAGCTATAAAACAGCTGGCAATGCAGAAAGCATGCGGATCATCGGACGCTGTGATTGAAGATGAATGGACATTGCGAGACACTTTTTTCATAGTTTTATGAATGAGAGCAGCAAAATGACATTTGTAAAGGAAAAAATGTCATTTAAAAATGCTTGCGGCTGTAATGTATTGCCAGATCCTGGCAATATAGATAAAAATCATTGAAAAAAACAACATGAGTATCCCCCCAGTCCCTTTGGGTCTGATATGGATATTAAGGGGAACCCCACACCAAAATGTAAAAAAAATAGCGTGGGGGTCCCCCCAAAATCCATACCAGGCCCTTCAGGTTTGATATGGATATTAAGGGGAACCCTGCGCCAAAATTAAAAAAAGAAAAGGTGTAGGGGTTCCCCCCAAAATCCATACCAGGCCTTTAAGGTCTGGTATGGATTTTAAGGGGAACCCCGAGCCATAATAAAAAAAATGGCGTATCCATACCAGACCTTTATATGAGCACGCAATCTGGCAGGCTGTAGAAAAAGGGGGCAAGAGAGCGCCCCCTCCTGAACCGTACCAGGCCAGGACTTGTCCCAAATTGTCTACTGTAAGTTTTACCATTTTGACATATTTTTGGTGAATGTGTAGGGGTACAATGTACCCGATACCCATTCACATGGGGAGGTGGGATCTGGGGGGTCCCCTTGTTAAAGGGGGCTTCCAGATTCTGATAAGCTCCCCACCCACAGACCCCCACAACCACCAGGCAAGGGTTGTGGGGATGAGACCCTTGTCTCCATCAACATGGGGACATGGTGCTTTGGAGGGACCCCAAAGCACTTTCCCCACATTTAGGGCATGTGGCCTGGAACGATTCAGGAGGGGGGCGCTCTCTTGCCCCCCTTTTTCTACAGCCTGCCAGCTTGCGTGCTCATATAAGGGTCTGGTATGGATACGCCATTTTTTTATTATGGCTTGGGGTTCCCCTTAAAGGCCTGGTATGGATTTTGGGGGGACCCCCACACTTTTTTTTTTTACATTTTGGTGTGGGGTTCCCCTTAATATTCATATCAGACCCAAAGGGACTGGGGGGGATACTCATGCTGTTTTTTTTCAATGATTTTTATCTATACTGCCAGGATCAGCCACAAGCATTTTTAAATTAAATTTTTTCCTTTACAAGTGTCTTTTTGCTGCTCTCATTCATAAAACTATGTATGTCTGCTGTGTAAGCAGCCTTACATAGTTTGGGGCATGGACTATGATTGACCATCAGGCACCCTGCCTTTTGCCAATTATCGATCTCACAGCAGAGCGCGCTGTGATTGGCCAAAACATGCAGGTCAGGTGCATGGTTTGTCCAATCAGCAGCCGAGGGTCTCGCCGTTCATTATCGCTCAAATTTCCCACGAACGATCCATACTGTTTGGTATTCAGGGAACACCCGATGTTCGAGCTAAACTTACTTTTTTCCTCTTTTGCAGGGGATGTTGGGATAAATCAGATTTTGGTATTGAGATTTTGGTATTGAGTGGGAATTTGCTCTTCTTTGCGCATTACCACCATGAGCTTCTCCTTAACGTGGTAGAAGTGGAGACGTAAGATCACGTCTCTAGGAACCTTGTCAGGTAAGAGCGTTGCTTTGAACAAATGATATAGTCTGTCTATAGTGACATCAAAGTCAGACAGGTCAGGCAGCCAGATGAACAAAGTGGAAGTATAGGATCGTAGGTCTATTTGCTGAATAGACTTGAGGATCCCCCTTATTTTCATGTCATTTCCTCTCAACCTATATTCCATATCTGCTAATTCACTTTTAATCCATCCCTCCCCTCCTTCTTTTTCCTCATTTGTGTCAACCAGACCATTTATGGTGGAAGCAAATTCCCTCATTTTGCCATCTATGCTCTGGATTCTACAGCTTGCATTTCACTACTGAATCTGTGCATATAAGTCATCATGTCAGCCTGCAATGTGCTTCTCAAGAACACAAGCCCCCATCCCTCTCCAAGGATGAGGGCTGCTCTCCAGGACTTGGACTGGGAGGGAATATTGGCATGAGGGATGGGCCCGGTGTTCGATTCGAACCCACGTTCAAATCGAACATTCGGCGAGCCCAGAACTATTTGGGCCCTTTGCATCAAATTTGTGTGATGCGAACGGCCCGCAATGCATTGCGCCAGTCGCAGTGCATTGCTGGCTGATGATTGGACAAGCATGCACTGTGACCCTGCATGCTTGGCCAATCACAGCGCCGGCAGCAAGGAGAGCCATAATTGGCTACAGGCAGGATGCCTGTAGCCAATTATAGCTCAGGGGCTTTAGTACACGCCCCACTCTATAAAAGGCCACCGCTGTGGCGGCCTAGTGCACTTGTGTTCCGGCTGTGACTGTGATATAGGCAGACTGCTGATGCTGATTCATTATCATTACTGTATACTGATCATTTGAATATATATTCATTCTGCTGATTGCACTGCTGCTGACAGTATCTGCAGTGCTGTGCTGTCTTATACATTCTGCTGTGCTGAGTGGTGACATTATTTGCTGCTGAGTCTAACTTTATCTGCTGGGATTCTGAGGATTAGTCTGGTGTGTGCGTTCTGTTAGTACAGCATTGGAGTATCACCTTTATACTAGTTCTGGCCTGTTGTGATCTAAGGCAGTCAGCCAGGCATTTACAGGAGCTAGCGTGTGTGTCTGCTGTGTTAGTACAGCACACAACCACCTGAGCCTCCCTATCTGCCATAAGGCCCAGTTGTTCTCATCTAAGGCAGCCAGGAATTTACAGGAGCTAGCTAGCGTGTGTGTGTCTGCTGTGTTAGTACAGCACACAACCACCTGAGCCTCCCTATCTGACATAAGGCCCTGTTGTTGTCATCTAAGGCAGCCTCTATATGCCGTAAGGCCCAGTTGTTCTCATCTAAGGCAGCCAGGCATTTACAGGATCTAGCTAGCGTGTGTGTGTCTGCTGTGTTAGTACAGCACACAACCACCTGAGCCTCCCTATCTGTCAAAAGCCCCTGTTGTTGTCATCTAAGGCAGCCCCTATCTGCCAGAAGGCCCAGTTGTTCTCATCTAAGGCAGCCAGGCATTTACAGGAGCTAGCTAGCGTGTGTGTGTCTGCTGTGTTAGTACAGCGCACAACTACCTGAGCCTCTCTATCTGTCAAAAGGCCCTGTTGTTGTCATCTAAGGCAGCCTCTATCTGCCGTAAGGCCCAGTTGTTGTCATCTAAGGCAGCCAGGCATTTACAGGAGCTAGCTAGCATGTGTGTGTCTGCTGTGTTAATACAGCACACAACCGCCTGAGCCTCCCTATGTGACATAAGGCCCTGTTGTTGTCATCTAAGGCAGCCATCTGCAGGAGTTAGTGTGTGTGCTGTGTGACTCCAGCACAATATACACTACCCACTACAATGCCTGGAAGACCGACAAGGAGAGGCAGACAGTCCCGAGGCAAGAACACAGGGCAAGCAGGCTCTGTGTCTAGAGACAACAGTGCTGGTCGTGGACGTGGTCGTGCATCGTCATCAGCACGTGGCCATGGGACACGCTTGTCCTTGTTTTCGGCAGCTGGACATGTTGAGCCGCATCATGCCGAAGGCTTGGTAGAGTGGATGACCAAGCCCTCCTCATCCTCCTCATCCTCTCTCACCCAGGCTCAGGGTACTACTACTGGCAAAGCAGCTGCCAACGCGTACTCAATGGCATCATCAGGCACCCCTTCTCTAGACCCACCATGTCCTCCTGAGGAGTCCCCCGAACTGTTTGAGCACAGTGTTGGGTACATGCTCCAGGAGGAAAAAAGGGAAGACACAACAGGAGATGGTATGGTTGCTGCTCACCCCTAAAGGATAAGAAAAGGAAAAAATCCCCCCAAAAAGGTATGTGGGTTTTTTTGGCAGCAATTTTAAAGGGAGTTAAATGAAAAATATGATACAAGAGGTTATCTAAATATAAGTTTTTATTAAAGATGTCACAAAATTGACATAGTGGATATGAAACATGGGTCCCACAAGGGGGAGATAAACAAAACAATGAAATATATATAAAAACTACGAATACACTGGCAGACAAAAAGCTTTTACAGTACGTTATAACAGAGCCAATGTTGGCGAAGTAAAAGGAAGCCTGATGCGTTTCGACCCTTATTTGTATAGGTCTTCTTCAAGAGGAAAATTTGTCTGCTGAAAAAGGGGAAAAGGGCAGAGAAAGCAAAAATAGTGCAATAATGTATATGTTTCATACAGTGCTCTTCATATTATTTAATGGAGAGAAAATATATATATGCGATCTAACATTATACCATATTTACCCAAAGACATGTATTCCTGGTATGTTATAATTCCCATGTGGGGCTTCCCTGGTGTGGCTCTTTGTCCTCTGGGTGGTTCTGAAAAAACGCTCACCGAAAAGCATGGGCCGGACCGGGAAATGGTAGTCCAAGAGTGTGACTTACGGGGGGTCACATCCGATAGAGAGCCTCTTACATGCGGACATATGTCATGGCGGCTGGAGCGCTAAGAAGGGTCCCTCAAAGAGAGCGCACCTGCCATTGGGAGTCCAATACCAACCAATTATATTTCGAATGATTTAAACTACGGTTTATATAGTTTATTGTTTTTACATGTGACCAGAGTCAGCAAGTACATGTCTCAATGTCCACCTTTCACTAGAATTTGTATATAAGGCAGTGACTGCTTATAGAATAAAATGAATGATGCAGTGATGGTGAGGATTAGGGAAAAGTGAAGGAAAGAAAAAACGAAATAATGAGGAAGTGACAAAACAAAGAAAAGAGAAAGAAAGGAGGGGTCCCCTTGTAGGACCCATGCTTCATATCCACTATGTCAATTTTGTGACATCTTTAATAAAAACTTATATTTAGATAACCTCTTGTATCATATTTTTCATTCAACTCCCTTTAAAATTGCTGCCAAAAAAAACCACATACCTTTTTGGGGGGATTTTTTCCTTTTCTCATGCTCCAGGAGGATGCCCAACGTTTTGAAGGCTCGGATGATGATACCCAGCTAGAGGAAGGCAGTAGCGTGAGCGCCGAGAGAGGGGATGCTAAAGGACAGCAATCTGGCACCAGCTGCAGCTTACTGCCAGGTTTGCTCCAGTGGTGAAGAGGGAGGGGATGATGAGGTCACTGACTCCACATGGGTGCCTGAAGGGAGAAAGGAGGAGGAGGAAGAGGAGGAGGAGGCGGCACATGTCCAACGAGGCAGGATGCCCTCCGGGGGCCAGCTTGAGGCCAGCACACCAACTGAATCACACCGCAGAGCTCCGCCTGTGCAGGGCGCTGCCTCTGCACGTTATCACAAAAGTTCTTTGGTGTGGGCCTTTTTTGAGACGAGTGCATCAGATCGCACCACTGCTATTTGCAACATATGTCTCAAGCGTATCTCGCGTGGCCAAAACATCAGCCGCTTGGGCACCACATGCATGACCAGACATATGTCCACCTGCCATGCAGCTCGTTGGCAAGCGCACATTAAAGACCCACACCAAAGAACAAAGCGGACCTCTCCTTGCTCCTCATCAGCTGGGATCTCCAACCCCACTATACCTTCAGTCCTCTCTGGAAGCTGCACTGAGAGGAATGAAGGTGTAGAATTAGGTGTGTCACAGCCAAGTACTTGCTGGCACTCTGTTAGCAGTACACCGACGTCCGATTCTACCAGGCAAATTTCCCTGCCCTAGCTGCTGGACCGTCAAAAGAAGTTTACTCCCAGCCATCCACATGCCCAGCGGTTGAATGCTAGCTTGGCTAAATTGCTAGCACTTCAACTGCTGCCTTTTCAGTTGGTAGACTCGGCCCCCTTGTTCAATGTGCGGTTCCTCAGTGGCAGGTTCCCAAACGCCACTTTTTCTCACGAAAGGCGATTCCGGCTCTCTACCGGCATGTGGAAGGCAATGTCCATGCCTCGCTGTTGAGAGCGGTCAGCGGTAAGGTGCATATTACCGCTGACTCATGGTCCAGCAGGCATGGACAGGGACGTTACCTGTCTTTCACGGCCCATTGGGTCACTCTTTTGGCAGCTGGGAAGGATGCAGGACAAGGTGCAGTAGTGTTGGAGGTTGTTCCGCCACCACGCCTCCAAAATACTACTACTGGTTGTGACACACCTCTCTCCTCCACCCCCTCCTCTTCTTCTTCCTCCATGGCCTCTTCGAGTGCTCTGTCCTCGGAACCAGCAGTGCTCCGTAGGCGTACAAGGGGCTACGCAAGTACGCAGGCAAAAAGATGCCATGCCGTGCTTGCGCTGGTGTGTTTGGGGGACAGGAGCCACACTGGGGCAGAGGTTCTGGCAGCTCTGCAGGGGCAGGCCGAGAGGTGGTTGACGCCACACCAGCTTAAGCCAGGAATGGTGGTTTGTGACAATGGCACCAGCCTCCTCTCCGCCCTGCGACAGGGACAGCTGACCCATGTGCCCTGTATGGCTCACGTCCTTAACCTGGTGGTGCAGCGGTTCTTGGGCAGGTACCCAGGCTTACAGGATGTCCTGAGGCAGGCCAGGAAAGTCTGTGTGCATTTCCGCCGATCAGATAATGCCAGTGCTCGGCTGGCTGAGCTGAAAAATGAGTTGAACCTGCCCAAGAACCGCCTTATATGTGACATGCCCACCAGGTGGAACTCAACGTTGGCCATGCTGCAGCGACTGCACACGCAGCAGAGGGCCATCAATAAGTACCTGTGCGACTACGGCACCAGGACAGGGTCAGGGGAGCTCGGATTTTTTTCCCCACGCCAGTGGAGCATGATCAGGGATGCATGCACTGTCCTGTCACCATTTGAGGAGGCCACGAGGATGGTGAGCAGTGACAGTGCATGCATCGGTGACACTCTCGCAGCAGGTACATGGTAGGGGTCTTCCCTGGGTGTTGCCTGCTGGAGGGGGGGTAGGTGGAGCATCATTTACTGTTGTCTCCCTTAACACAGATGTGCCTTGTTTTTTTTTTTTTTCTGTCAGCCCTTCTAGGTCCAACCAGCGGCACAGTTCACGCAAAGAAAGTGATTCTTCAAAATCTCATCGCCGGCACTCCTCTTCCAGATCTAGACACCACGGTTCTCCCTCAAGATCAAGACACCATAGCCTGGAATCATCTCGTCCTTCCACGGCTCACTCCAGTCATACAGCCTGAAGGAGTCTGCTGGGGGTGTAGGGCACATGTTCCTGTGGGCAAATCCCTCTGTGATCCCTTCTACGCAAAAGCAACAAGGGAAAGAGGTGGTACGGACCAGCAACTAAAGTCTCTGGTTGAAAGGGTTGTTAAAGAAAGTCTGAGAGAGATGGAGGCCAGCCAGCCCCACGTATCTCCTACAGAGCCTCCACGCTCACCAGGGAGGGAAACTCAGGCTCAGGACGCTTGGAATTCCTCTTTGCCTAGCCACCCATCTGCTGTCCCCTCAGATAGTGACTCTGAGGGAGAAGACCCCTGCACCGGATTTGACTTCACCCTGCTTCCTCTTTTGGTTAAATCCATAAAGCAGACTTTAAATTGGGAAGAGCCAGTAGCGGCCCCTGCAAAACAGAGAAAATACTTCAAGCAATTGAAGAAGGAATGGGTCAGCTTCCCGTTTATTTACGAACTGGGTGAAGTCATCACGGACGAGTGGGGAAAAGTGGAGATGAAGAACTCCCTTCTCTCTAAAATACTGAGGCTTTATCCTCAAAGTTAAGCAATTTGAACCAGCTCCTCTGGTGGATGCAGCCATAATGAGGTTGGTCAGACACGTGATCCTTCCTCTGGAAGATATGGTCTCTTTCAGGGACGCCTTGGATAGGCGGATAGACTCTGACCTAAAAACAAGTCTATCTTGCAGCAGGCATGGTCTGCAAGCCAGCCTTGGCCATGTCAAGATATATGGTTTCCCGGCTAAGTTCACTATCCCGTCAATATCACTTTTATTTTTTGTTACGGGCTTATTGACTTTACATATACCTTCTTGTCTCATATCTCTCCTATTCCTGTGTGTCATCACAGGCTGAATTGGTGTAAAACCACCCTCCTTCTATGCCTACATTCCCCAGGAGGCTTTGCAGTTTTGTACCCGCCTCCTTCACTTTGAACCCGCTGGCGTCACAAATTATACTCCTCACTGCTGCAGGCCGTGACGCTGATGCCGCCATCTTAAAGACCTGTGTCTACGACGGACCGTGCCTTTACTACCTGAGCCTCTCTGTGGGAACTTTAGCCTACAGTGCATAGCATCTCTCAAAGCTCCTAAATGACAAGTCAAGACGGTAAAGATTCCTCCTCCTTGACCCTGGGGTGCACCAACGGCCCCCTCACCGGAATGAACAGAACCTTGCACCCTTTGGCACGTCTGACCTCCTCCTAAACCTCCTTCCGGTACCCTCCTCACTCCGGTACTCACCTACTGTGCCTGCTGCACCATACTCTGACGCCTGTCCTACCCGCTTGGTCCGCCGAGTATACAACCAGGTACGCCTGTACACCAACCGTACACATACTGTCTGCCTATATGGGCTGTGAATATTCCTTTGGATCATACTGCCAACACCCTCAAAGGGGACTACACTCAATTATTCTTACCTTACAGGTCTGCTGTTCTGATGTTTCCTCTTTTGCTTAGTCTTGCATTCTCTCACAAGCTATGATTATACCTGCAATTGTTTATATTAGTACTGTATATCTAAGTTGACTAGAGTATTGTACATACTAATCACTTTGGGTCTTGTGATGCTACCGGGTAGGGATCTCATTGCCATATTCTATATGTGTGCACCCTACTGGATTGCATTCACTTAGAATATATATAATGAAGTCCGGGATGCTCCGAGCAACAGTCTTAAAAAGATACATACATACCATTGCCGGAAGCCTTTGACCTGTATAATTGCTCTTTTCCCATTAGCTTTCCCACTCACCAACAGCATGAGTTTTACATTTCCTTAATTCATCCTCCAACTCACATCTCAATCTAGTCGGTTCCAAGCCCAACACAGTTGTGTCAGGTGGTGCGTTTACGTAGCTACACGTATACTATTCCCTGTCACCCTGAACATTACTGATTCTCCTTATTCATACTAATTTATTTAAAAACATTTTTTTTTTCTGAGGTCCGAGGGAATATCTATTCCCTACCCCTCTTCGGTTATTTCTAAGTGGTTACTCCACTTTTGCATTATCAACGAAGCAATTTTTCGCTCACACCTCACAACCTGCTGACTCCTGCCCAGCTTGTATCTCATCTAAGCAGTGTTCGATGGCAGAAGACGTGGCCTCCGTCCCCGCCCCACCTTTGCCCATGCAACTTCGTGATCAGCTCAAACTCTACTCTGTAAACATACAGGGCCTTAACACACCTGAAAAATGTTCTCTTCTGCTCTCCACTTTACATAAGTCTGAAGCTCATATAGTGCTGGTACAAGAAACCCACTTCAGATCTGATAACATTCCAAAACGACAAAATCATCACTTTCCCTTGGTTTTTCACGCTTCTAATGATATCGCCAAATCCAAAGGGGTGTCTATATTAATCTCCAAACACTGCTTGATTCAAGACATAACAACTCAATCAGATACACAATGGAGATTCCTCTTTCTCAAAGGCACGCTTCACAATAAGCCCATCACTATTGCTAATATTTATGCACCAAACTCTCAACAAGTGGCCTTTTTTCGGAATACACTCAGGATGTTGACATTGTTTCAGACTGGCACCCTTATAGTAGGTGGTGATTTTAATGTGGCCCTAAACCCTACCCTGGACTCTTCCAATGGTACCTCTACACTGACATACAAAGCTCTTAAAGCCATCAAACTAGAATTACATGATCTTTTACTACACGACACCTGGCGTACCCTTCACACCAATGATAAAGATTTTACTTTCTTTTTTGCTCCACACAACAAACATTCCAGATTAGACTATTTTTTTATTTCACAACCTGGCCTTACTTACCTCACTAAAGCCACCATTGAGCCCATGATACTATCCGATCATAACCCGATAACTTTACTCCTCTCGCTGACCACTAAACCGACTATTTCACATGTATGGCGCCTAGACGACTCTCTTCTCTCTGACTCTGACACACTATACCAAATCTCAAACCATATCTCTCAATACTTTACTGAAAATGCAACATCTGACGTGGACCCTGCAACGCTGTGGGCCGCACATAAATGTGTTCTAAGAGGACACCTTATCTCTCTGGCAACAGCTCGTGCTAAACAGTGGAAAGCCTACATCGAATCTCTGACCCAACGCATACGCATCCTTGAAAGGACCCATAAAGACTTGTGGGCGATAGACACCCTGACTGAATTGACCCAAGCCAGAGAGGACCTCTTGGAAGTGTTACACAAATCGCTAAAACGGAAATACGCCTTGACACAGAAGATTTTCTATGAGTTCAGCAACAAGTCAGGGAAGATGCTAGCCAGGGCATTACAAATCAAAAAAGCTGCTCACACTATTCAACTGCTAAAAACCGAAAAGGGCACCAATATCACCAAAACTGAAGATATTGCCCACCAATTTGTTCAATACTTCACAAAGCTTTACAACTTACCCAAACCCCCAAATACTTCATACCAGACAGAAAGAACTGACTTAATTCAAACGTTTCTACAACAACACTCCCCGATCCCCCTCTCCGCTGATGATGCTACTGGACTTGATTCCCCGATTTCTGTGGAAGAGGCTTTACATGCTCAAAAGCAACTAAAATCTGGGAAATGCCCGGGCCCAGATGGTCTCACCACCTGTTATTTTAAATCCATCTCTGAAACCTTATTGCCACATTTTGTCAAAGCATTCAATAATTTTTCATCCAACCCTGCGACCACCAATGACCTCTTAGAAGCCCACATCACCCTCATACCTAAACCAAACAAAGATGCCACACTGGTTTCCAACTATAGACCCATCTCGTTACTTAACGTGGATGTTAAGTTGTACGCCAAGATCTTAGCAAATCGCTTGCAACCCCTTCTACCCAAACTGATTGATCTAGACCAAGTGGGATTTGTCTCTGGCAGAGAAGCCAGAGACAACACCATAAAAGCTATAAACATACATCATTGGATGACCTCTACCTCAACCAAGGGTTTTTTCTTATCCCTGAACGCAGAAAAGGCGTTTGACAGGGTGGCATGGGACTTCATGGAAGCAGCACTTCATAGGGTAGGCATACCACGATCTCTACTTACTATGATCATGGCCCTGTACTCGTCCCCTACTGCAAAAGTTAGGGTGAATGGTCACCTGTCGAACGCCTTTTCTGTTTCTAACGGAACCCGCCAGGGATGTCCGCTATCCCCCCTGTTATTCCTGATTACATTGAAACCCTTTCTCCGCAAACTTAGGGAAAACCCGGATGTCGTTGGCATCTCAATTCGACACAAAACGTACAAAGTGGCAGCATATGCCGACGATATCCTTCTGTTTCTGTCCAACCCTTTAATCACTATCCCAAATCTCCTTAAGGAATTCTCCCTCTTTAAAGACCTGTCCAACCTCCTGATTAATTTTAAGAAATCACACGGACTTAACATATCCCTACCATCTACCATGGTCACGCACTGTAAAGCCACCTTCCCCTTCCTCTGGGAACCCAAAGCCATTACTTATCTGGGTACCCGGATACACACCAATCTCGCCGATTTATATGCTCTTAATTTCCTGCCCACATTAAACGCCATCCACGCTGACCTTTTAGGATGGAACCGTGGCACATTTTCATGGTTCGGTAGGTTTGCTGTTCTAAAAATGAACGTGCTACCCAGAATCATTTACCTGTTACAAACTATCCCGTTTAGACTCCCACCGTCCTTTCACTTTTCCTTCAAGCGCATGTGCAGAACCTTCATATGGTCTACCAAATCTCGAGACTTAGTTGGAACAGATTGACACTTCCCAAACTGAAGGGTGGAGTGGGTCTTCCAGACCTACAGAGATTCCAGTGGGCCTGCCATATGGCCAGAATAGTTGACTGGCACATAAATGGCTCATGCAAGGATAGGATCCAAATTGAACAGTCTTTCACTTGCACTCCTCTGACGCATTTTCCGTGGTTACACCCCTCCCACGCACCCAAAAAGTTGCTCCTCCATCCATTGATAGGAGCCACTTTACAATACTCCCGCCTAGCGAACAATCATTCCAAAATATTGCACGCCCCGGGACCCATGACTCCACTGTCTAACAACCCCGACTTCCCTGCAGGTCTCACTCTGAGAGGTTCCACACACCTAAGGACCACTGTAGGTCCGAGGGCCTAGCACTTCTTCACCAATGGAGAGATTTCTTCACACTATGTCCCAGGCACTACCGGACTACCAAATTTCTTTGTTTAACTATTTGCAACTTAGACATTTCTTCCTAACTTGTAAACCCACTAGACATGTGCACAACAAAAAAATGTGTTTATTTTCGTTTCCGAAAAAAAAATAGTTTATTTTCGTTTCCGAAAAAAAATTGTTTATTTTCGTTTCGTTTTTTTCGTTTCCATTTATTCGTAACGATTCGTACATTCGTAAGTCGTCGGTGTTCGTATTCGTAACGATTCGTACATCCGTAAGAGTTATTTTTCGTTGATTCTTTTTTCGTTAGTTTTATTTTCGTTTATTCGAAATTTGGACGCATTCGTATTTATTCGTACATTCGTAACATTCGTAGATTCTTAATCGGAGCATAATTCATAATTTTATGTAATGTGTATGCTATTATTACATTTTAATAATTTACGAATCGAAAAAAAAAGTTACGAATCGAAAAAAAAAGTTACAAATCTAAAAAAAAAAATGACGAATGTACAAATTTTTTCGTTCAATCTATTCGAAGCACGTTAAGCAGCACCATTGTAAGGGACACGGAAAATTACCAATTCAACAAAAAAAAAAAAGTTACGAATCGAAAAAAAAGTTACGAATCTAAAAAAAAAAAGTTACGAATGTACGAATTTTTTCGTTCAATCTATTCGAAGCACGTTAAGCAGCACCATTGTAAGGGACACGGAAAATTACCAATTCAACAACAAAAAAAAGTTTGTTGTTCCTTTTTTCGTTTTTCTGATTTTCTTCATTCGTACATTCGTTGTTTCTAATTTGGTTTTTCGGATTTTCGTTGTTTTTTGGATTCATTCGATTCGAATGATTCGTTATTCAGATTCGTACGATTCGAACGATTCGTTATTCGGATTCGGTCGATTCGAACGATTCGTTCATTCGTGCGAAAACGAACGAACGAAAAAAACAAAAAAAAAAAAACTAAAAACTAAAAAAAAACGAAACAAATTGCACATGTCTAAAACCCACTGTACCTTGGCACCATGACTTCACGCCATTTGAAACCCTTTGTCTCCAGCAGGAACCCCAAAAACATGTCATCTCCACGACCTACTCACTCCTCTTTTCTACCCACGATGTCAAATCTGACACTTTGGTTAGAAGATGGGAGTCTGAGCTCGACATTGACCTTACGCCCCAGGAATGGGAAAAGATTTATACACATATACACAAAGGTTCTCTCAATGTCTCTACCCAAGAAAATCTTTACGAACTGTTTTCCAAGTGGTATAGAACGCCCCAACTCATTCATAAAATCCACCCGAGCATCACCCCACTATGTTGGCGATGCAATGCTAATCCAGGTTCCCTTCTTCATATCTGGTGGGATTGCCCGCAAATCCAAACTTTGTGGACGGAAATACAATCCCTCATACACTGCATCACCACTTACGATATTCCGCTCACCCCTGCTCGATTCCTCTTGCACCACACTCCTTCCTCCATTCGCACATACAAAAAATCCCTTACAATTCATCTACTTAATGCTGCTAATCAATGCATCCCGGTCCATTGGAAGAGTCCCACACCTCTCACAATCGCAGAATGGACCCGTAGGGTCGACAAAGTGGAAGAAATGGAGAGCCTCATACACCAGGCCAAAGACACTATCACCTGCCATGAACAAACTTGGGCTTGTTGGAAACACTTCAGGACATCTCCTCAACCCTCTCTTACTGCTACTGATACACCCCCTTCTTAAATACTTATTGCTTAATGTCAGATTCTTCTAACATGCCTAAGTTCATGTCTCACAGGGTCTACTACGCCCTCTTTTCTCACATGGCCTCTTTTGTATACCCCTTCTCATTTTTCGAGCTGTCTGTATACCGTTATGCTATACACTTGTTTAATTATTATGGTTCTCTCATTCACTGATGGTCGCATACCCCACCTTCCAATTAACCCGTTACTTACTTGTCCTTCCCCATTCACAGCAAGTCCCCTTTCGGGGTAAATGGGATTGGATCAACCTCTGATGCCCCCTGTAGCCTTATTCTTCCTTGAGCACATACACTCCCTCACACCTGTTTTTGGCCTTGTGCCATGATCTAATTACCTGTCAGACTGAATAATGCCTTTCTTTTTACCTTTGAGAAAGCTTGTATTACCTCATGCTGTTCACACTATCTCTTTCATTTATGCTAAAACTATTCTGTATCTTCACATGATTCACCGTCACATCGTTAAGCTGTTCTTGTCTAATGAATGCTTTTTTTTTTCTTGTACTCATTGTATTGTTACTTCATACTGCTTTACCGTTCAGCATGTACTTTCCTGCTGATTTTGCTAGTAATGTTTTGAAAACTTTAATGAAATCATAAAAAATAAAAAAAAGAGATATGGAGATTTGGACGGACAATGTGGATGAGACACTCAGAAATGTCTCAGAGGAACTGCCCAAGAGTTCACCCATCCAGGAGTTGAGGTTGGCATCGGCTTTCTTGGGGGAGGCCTTGATTGATATCATCCACCTGGTGGCTCGGGTTATGTTTTCTGCAGTCACCGCCAAGCTGCCCTGTGGCTTTGTCCTTGGCTGGCCAACCCAGCATCTAAACAGGTGTGGTGCCGTATTCCTTTTGATGGATCCTCTCTTTTTGGCAACAAATTGGATAATGCCATAACCCATGCCACTGGAGGTAAGTCAGGGTTTCTCCCTCAGGACAGGCATCTGCAAGGCCAGAGAAGATTGTTTTCAAGAAAACAGAACCAGGATCATGCCAGGGAAGCACGTAGTTACAGGCCAGGGTGTGAGTTCTCCAGATCTTGGAAGTCCAGACAGTCATCTTTCAAGAAAACTGCTAAGAGCGGTTTGACGGGGAGAAGGAACCGACCAAGTCTTTTTGAGATTGGGCCCATCCAGACAGGCCGGTGGGGGCTCATCTTCTCCGCTTTCGGCATGTCTGGGCGGCCTCAATCCATGACTTCTGGACCATCAGAAAAGTCTCTTTAGGTCACGCCTGGACTTTCAGCAGCGCTGCCAGGCTCAGGTGTGTTCCCACGTCTCTTCCAGCCTCAGAAGAAAAAAGGCAAATTCTATCAGCCTACGTAAAATCTTTATTGGAACAAAGCGCTGCTATTCCTGTCCCAGACGACCAGCGTGGCATGGGGATGTATTTTCCTCTCTTTATGGTCCAGAAGAAGAATGGTACATGGAGACTTGTCATAGATCTGACGCATCTGAACCGTTTCTTCAAAAAAGAAAGGTTCAAAATGGAGACTCTGTCCACAATCCAGCAGTCGGTCCAACCAGGAGACTGGCTCATCTCTATAGACCTCAAGGACGCTTACTTCCACATTCCAGTGGCAGCAGATTTCCAACGGTTTCTCCGATTTTCCATAGGCCAACTTCATTTACAATTCACCTGCCTTCCCTTCAGACTGTCGACTTCTCCACGTGCCTTCTCAAAGGTCTTGTTGGCTGTTGTGGCTCTACTAAGAACCAGAGGGATCTGTCTCCATCATTACCTAGGTGATCTCCTCCTGCTGGCTCAAGACAGAGATCATCTCCTGGAACACAGAGGCCAAGTCATTTCAACTCTTTGAGAATTTGGATGGCTCCTGAATCTGGAGAAGAGTCAGTTAGAGCCTTTGCAGTCTCTTGTGTTCCTCTAAGCTTTCTTCGATACATTGAAGGGCACCATCTCCCTGCCCAAGGAGAAGATTACAATAGTTTAAGACAGGATTTGTCTGGCTCTCTCCTATTCTCATCTCCATACCCTCCAGTGTCTGAGGGTCTTAGGTACCATGGTGTCCACAATACCAATGGTGAAGCGGGCATGGTGGAGGATGTGTCCCTTTCAGATGGGATTTCTTCATCAATGGTTGGGCAACAAAGCTCAAGGCATTCACATTACTCCGGCCATGAGGGGTTCACGCCTCTGGTGGCTTCAACTGGAAAATCTACTCAAATGTCACTCCATCCTTACCATCACATTGATCACAGTAATGTCAGATGCCAACAACAGAGGTTGGGGCGCTCATTGCTTAACGGAAGTGGCTCAGGGCTCCTGGGATTTTCCCTCTCCCTCTGTGTCGAACATCCTAGAGTTATGGGCAGCATTCCAGGCCCTGATGGCGTTTCGCCATCTGATAACAGGGGTATCTGTATTACTCAGATTGGACAACACAACAGCAGTAGCCTATATAAGGAAACAAGGGGGTACCAGAAGCCTGTCTCTGCTACAGGAGGTGGAGCCAATTATGATCTGGGCACAGAAGAATCTGGTCAACTTAATGGCAACATATGAACCTGGGATTCTGAATGTCCAAGCAGACTTCCTCTCGTGAGTCCACTTGGACAACAATGAATGGTCTCTCCACGAGGATGTGTTCAGATGGATCTTAACCTTGGGGATCTCTCCAGAAGTTGATCTCTTCGCCTCCCCGTGCAACAGGAAGCTAAAGAAACACTACTCAAGGTTCCGGTACCCCCAGGCCTACAGGATAGACGCACTGACACAGTGGCGTAACTAGAACCTCAGGGCCCCGATGCAAGAAACCATGGAAGCCCCCCCCCCCTGCCCTCCAGACAAAGCTCTTTACTCCGAGCCCGATGTTAGAACACCAGGGCCCAGTCACAAGTAGGTGGCTGCATATAAAGGAACCAATTTCTTCATTTTTATATAAACAGACACATTTATATATAAATGCACATATAAACCAGTGACAGCTGGTGCTCAAATTTTTTAGGGGGGCGCAAGCAAACTGAAAAATTCAGAAATAAAAACATCAATTGCAGCCACTGTACCATCAAACGCCACCACTGTGCCATCAAATGTCGCCACTGTGCCCATCAATTGCAGCCACTGTACCATCAAACGCCACCACTGTACCATCAAATGTCACCACTGTGCCCATCAATTGCAGCCACTGTACCATCAAACGCCACCACTGTAGCATCAAATGTCGCCACTGTGCCCATCAAATGCTGCCACTGTGCCCATCAAACTCTGCCGCTGTGCCATCAAATGCCGCCAGTGTGCCCATCAAATGCCGCCACTGTGCCATCAAATGCCACCACTGTGCCCATCAAATGCTGCCGGTGTGCCCATTAAATGCTGCCCATGTGCCAAATGCTTCGACTGTGAATCCCCACCGCCTGCTCAGACACCCACACACATGCATGCACACCCACACACATATGCATGCACACCCACACACACACATGCATGCACACCCCCCCCACACACACGCATGCATGCACCCCCCCCCACATACACATGCATGCAAACACACACATGCATGAACACCCCCCACACATGCATGCACACAAACACACACATGCACACCCCACACACACACATGCATGCTTGCATGCATGCACACCTCCACACACATGCATGCACACCCCCCCCCCCCCACACACACACACATGCACACCCTCCACACACACACACACAAATGCATGCATGCATGCATGCACCCCCCACACACACACATGCATGCATGCACACCCCCACACACATGCACACCCCCTCACACACACACACACACATGCACACCCCCACACACATGCATGCACACACACATATAAACACACATACAGTAGATAGTCTTATAAAAAAATGGCAGACATTTACCTTCTTCCTGCCGGGTACTGCACTGTAGGGGGAGACAAAGAGCACAGCACACACTGCTTTCACTTTAGGTATGTGAGGACGAGCTCCCTGCACAGTTCTGATCAGCTGACGATCGGGGAGCTCCTCTCAGCCTCCCCTACTATCAAAGAATACAGGGGGCCCTCAAGGGGCTAGGGGCCCAGTCGCCATGGCGATCTCTGCGACCCCTATAATTCTGCCACTGCACTGACAGAGTGTTGGTGGTTCCACAGAGCATATGCCTTCCCTCCGACACCCATTGTCCTTCAGTTCCTGTGGACTCGGGTGTGAGGAAGTGGAGGTAATAGCCATAATTCCTTACTTTCCCAACAGGCCTTGGTTTCCTCTCCTAACACTTCTCAACTTTTGAGAACTAGTTCCTCTCCCAATCAGAACGGATCTGCTATCCCAGGGCACGATTTTTCACCCATGCCCGGCTCACCTGCAGTTGAAGGCTTGGTTTTTGAGAGGGGAAGGCTGGAGGCACTAGGATGCCCCAAGGAGGTCATTCCCACACTCCTGAATGCAAGAAGACGAAGCACTAACAGAGTGTATGAATGAATTTGGGCTAAATTCTCGATCCATATGTCTTCTAGAGCTAATTCCTAATACCTGCAATCAGGCCTGGATTTGTCCTTATCTGTCAGTTCTCTTTGTGTACAGGTTTCAGCGATCTCAGCCTTCACTGGGGTGTCGTGGGCCAGACACGCCCTTATTCAGCAATTTTTCAAAGGAGCAGTTAGACTGAGGCCTCAAAGGTTCCCCAAATGGGATCTCCCTCTAGTTCTTGAGTTCTTCTCACAACTCGATAAACCACTTTCTATCAGAGAGCTTACTATCCAAACTGCATTTTTGATAGCCATCACCTTGGCGAAGAGGATATCCAAAATCTAGATTTTAGGGTCAAAAGAACCTTTCCTAACTTTTTTCCAGACAGAATGGTTTTAATTCCAATGCTAGGGTCAAGCCCTAAGGTCACCTCAATCTTTCATGAGAACCAGGAGATCTCACTCCCCACCTTTAGATCAGCTGGACATCTGGAAATACATCCCCTCGATGTAGGTGTCTCCTTGAAGCAATACTTGGAGGCCACGGCTCCTTTCCATCAGTCGGATTATCTTTTTGTTTTGTTCTACGGGAATAACAAGGGGCTCCGGGCCTCTGTCAGATCCATTGCTGGATAGAAGGGCTTGGCCTTGTCTCTCAAATTCGTGGACAGCCTCACGTCATGTCGTGCCAGAAGTGATCTGCAGGGCGGCTTTCTGGTCATCAATCCATACCTTTATGTCTCATTATTATGTTGAGCCAGCTGCTCTTTCTTCAGTTAATTTTGGAATTAAAGTACTGCCGGTTAACGGTGTTAAATAAATCTTTGTTCAGCATTTTGCCCACCCGGGTGTGTACGGCGAGTTGCTTCCCACACGTTGGCTGCCATGGAGTCTGTCAGGAAAACTGCCAGAAGTGATCTGCAGGGCGGCTTTCTGGTCATCAATCCATACCTTTATGTCTAAATACTTACCGTAAATTTCCTTTCCTGATGGACTCCATGGCAGCAAGAGTTCCCTCCCAAATGGCTAGTTATCGAACACGGCCGCTGGCAGGGAGCAAAGATTTATGGGAGTAGTGTTCTATAGGGTAGTAGAGGCGGGATTAATCCCACTCGTTGGCTGACATGGAGTCCATCAGGAAAGGAAAATTATGGTAAGTATTTTGATAGGAATTTTCTGTTTTACCAAGTAACTATAGAAATATTTGTTTAACTTCTATAGTCAGGAAGATACTGGAGAGTTTAATGAGAGACCACATAGACTAGTTCTTGCTGTAAAAAAATATTTTAAGCAACAGACAGATGTTGTCAGACAAATCTGATATCTTTTTATGAGGAGGTAAATAAAACCTTGGACAGAGAGGTGGTGGTGGACGTGGTATACTTGGATTTTGCAAAAGCATTTGACACAGTTCCCCACACACGGCTCATGTGTAAGGTAAAGTCTACAGGCTTGGAAATATCAGTTTGTAAATGGATAGAAAACTGTCCAAAAGACATAATTCAGAGAGTAGTGGTTAATGATTCTTATTCTGAATGGTCTAAGGTTATCAGTGGTGTACCCCAAGGTTCAGTGCTGGAACCCTTACTTTTTAATATGTTTATAAATGATATTGGGTCTGGGATTTTAAGTAACATTTCTGTCTTTGCAGATGACACTATGCTATGCAGTGGAATAACATCCTTACAGGATGTCTCCAATTTACAAGCCAACCTCAATGCACTGTTTAATTGGGCGACTATGTGGCAGACGAGGTTTAATGTTGATAAATGTAAAGTTATGCACTTGGGGGCTAAGAATATGCATGCATCATACATACTAGGGGGAGTACAACTGGGGGAATCAATGGTGGAGAAGGATCTAGGGGTTTTGGTAGATCATAAGCTCAATAATAGCATGCGATGCCAAGCTGCGGTTTCCAAAGTTTTTCTTGTATTATGAGAGGTATGGACTCCAGAGAGAGAGAGATATAATTGTGCCCCCATAGAAATCATTAGTGAGACCTCATCAGGAATATGCAGTTCAGTTTTGGGCACCAGTTTTCAAAAAGGATATCGGGGGAACTGGAGAAAGTGCAGAGAAGCGCAACCAAACTGATATGAGGCATGGAGGAGCTCAGCTATGAGGAAAGATTAGAGGAACTGAATTTATTCACTCTTGAGAAGAGGAGATTAAGGGGGGATATGATCACCACGTATAAATATAGTCAGTCAACACTGAGGACAAGGGGCACTCTTTATATCTAGAGGAAATACATTTCATTTCCAAATACTGAAAGGTTTCTTCACAGTAAGAGCTGTGAAAATGTGGAATAGACTGCCTCCAGAGGTGGTTCTGGCCAGCTCAGTAGATTGCTTTAAGAAAGGCCTTGATTATTTCCTAAATGTACATAATATAACTGGGTACTAACATTTATAGGTAAAGTTAATCCAGGGAAAATCCGATGTCTCTCTGGGATCAGGAAGGAATTTTTTCCCCTGCTGTAGCAAATTGGATCCTGCTTTTCTGGGGTTGTTTTCGTCTTCCTCTGGATCAACTGTGGGTATAGGATTGGGTATATGGGATTGTATGATATTTTTTATTTTTAATTATTTATTTATTTTTTTATGGTTGAATTAGATGGACTTGTGTCTTTTTTCAACCTAACTATGTAACTTTGTATCAAGCATATCTTTCAGGACAGTGTCCATAACTGGCTGATTCATGGCAATTCATGATGGGGAATGTTGTTATTGATCCAGGGAGTTCCCTTGTCTCATCTCTTGAATCAGTTGTAGGGCTCACTGCAGGGCTGCATCCAGCGCCATCCATCCAGAATTTGGCTTTAGCTGGGCTGCCTGATGATGGAGTAGGAGGGTAGGACTGCGGGCTATTAGAGAATCATCATTTTGAGGTGAGATGCCTGCTTTGAATGTTTTAGCTTGGTTTCTAGATGCCGGGGTAGAGGATGACCAGTTGCCATCTTGCCTACCTCCATGCAGTGGGTGAGTGAAGAAGTCCCCAGCGGAGGATGCTGGGACTGTGACATCATATGGGGGCGGGGTCACCATGTGACATGAGCATGTGACCCCGCCCCTTGTCCCTATATAAGTCACAACACCGCGTGTCTCTGCCATTCCGGCCATAGAGAGCGACGAGTCAACATCGGAAGAAGAAGAAGAAAAAGAAGAGGAAGAAGAAGGCGGCGCAGAAGGCGACGACAGCGGCAAGAACAGAAGAGACCCCCGAAGGCGGAACGAGACCCCCAGACGACGGCAGCGACGAAGAAGAAAGCCAGGCTCCTCCGCTAGGTAAAAGAACTAGATAAAAGAGCAGAAGATAGCGGAGGAGTCCGGCGAAAAGACCCCCCAAGACGGAAGAAGACCCCCGGAGCTGTGCAATAAAATATTTAAAAGATTTGTGTGTTTTTTTTAATTTACGCTTTTACACCTTAGGTGAATGGGTAGGGGTACATCGTATAGGGTGGGGGGTCGGGATCTGGGGGCCCCCTTATTAAAGGGGGCTCCCGGATTCCGATAAGCCCCCTGCCCGCAGACCCCGACAACCAACGGCCAGGGTTGTCGGGAAGAGGCCCTTGTCCTCATCAACATGGGGACAAGGTGCTTTGGGGTGGAGGGGGCCGCACGGCCCCCCTTTCCCCAGGGCACCACCCATGTTGAGGGCACGCAGCCTGGTATGGCTCAGGATGGGGGGCGCTCGCTCGTCCCCACCCCCTTTCCTGGCGGGCCGGGCTGCGTGCTCGGATAAGGGTCTAAGATGGATTCAGGAGGGACCCCCACAACGTTTTTTCGGCGTAGGGATTCCCCTTTAAATCCATGCCAGGTGACGGGGCTAGCGGGCGGCATTCACTGCCTTCGCTAGTCCCGTCTACCTGCAGTTACGTTCTAAATGAACAGACTTTCCGATCGTGTGTCGGCAAGTCCGTTCATTTCAAAAGTCCCGCGGACTTTTTCCCGTGGATTGTCCACCGGAAAAGTCCGGGCGTGTGTAGGCAAGTCCACACGCTCGGAAAGTCCGTCGGACCTTCGCTGGAAAGTCCGTTGGTTTGTCTGCTGGACTTGGTCCGGCGGACAATCCCGCCGGAAAGTCCGAGCGTGTGTACGCCGCATTAGGTTAGGCACATTCAACCTTTTTTGCTATTGTCTCTATAATATCAAATCTTTTCTCTCTATGTCAAATCTTTTCTCTCTATGTAGAATAATCTTAGACTAATAGAGCTAAGGTTAGGCACATTCGACCACAGGTTCCATGGACACAGATCGCTATTGTCAGCTTCATTTCGACTCTCCTATCTATATTGAACTGTTGTCACAACAAAAACGAAAATAAAGCATTTGTTTATGTGGGATCTTTCGGTTTTCGGATTCTGCGTGTTCGTTATCGTTTGTTAAAATGATAACGAAAATACACGAAATTCCAATGAAAATGCATTCGGACGAAAACATATGCACATGTCTACTAACCGGTATTCACTGGAGCTCCTGCTGTTGAATATGGGTTTTGCTTCATGTTAGTACCAGGTCACAGACAGGATCGCCCGGAAGTACACCAGGAAGTGAACAATTCAGGTTCCAGTAGCAGATATAGCAGGTAAAAGGTCAGTAAGGAAAGGTTGCAGGTTGGAATTAGGCGTAGTCAAGGAATAAGTAGCGATCAAATAGTAACAAAAGTAGTAACGAATGGTAGCGAATATACAGATGGCAGCAAGAGAGACAAAAGAGATATATTGGCTGAAGAGAGCACTATAATCGCGCAAACAGCAAATGCAAAGACATGGCCTAAATCAGGAAGTATATGGGAGGAGCAAAGAGTTCAAGGTTTAAGATAAACAAGGTTCAAGGCAGGATCATTCAAGAAATTGTCATGGGAACTGTCCAGCATTTCAGGTGGCTCAGCAAGAAGAATCATTGCCAGACAATACCAAGGTCCCATTACAGCCCTGGCCCAGCAACCCCCTCTTTTTTGACAACATGTTGGCTAAAAAAATGTGTGGCAAAGATTTGTGACTGCATCTGGAAGGGGATGTGTGGTGGAAGTGGGTTTCCTGAATGCATAGCACATTGCATTTGTAGATGCAAGCCTCTCTCCATAGCAGCCTTTAAAGAAGCGTACTGACTATCAGATTCTTTCTGGAATGGAAACGTGACTGATACAAATACTATGTTTCTAAGCCCCCGTACACATGGTCGGATATTCCGATGGAAAAAGTCCGATCGGATTATGTTGTCGGAAAATCCGATCGTGTGTGGGCTCTAGGGGCTTTTTCCGTCGGAGCAGGATCTCAAATTTTCCGACAACAAAATCCAATCTGACTTTTTCCGATCGTGTGTAGGGAATTTCTGACGGACAAAGTGCCACGCATGCTCAGATCAAATTACGAGACCAAAGCTATTGGCTACTAGCCTCTACATTTTCTGACAACTTTGTCCGACCGTGTGTATGCAACACCAGTTTCGGACAAAATCTGTTGAAGAAAATCAGACGTTTTTGTGGTCGGAATTTCCGACCGTGTGTACGGGGGCTAAGAAAATATGCATACAGTGAAACTGCTATTTGTTGAGCTTGCAGAGAAATACGGATTATAACATCTATGAACTTTTCTATCTTATACCAGTTTCAAATTATCCAGCATGAACTATTGCAAATCCATTCAGAATTTGATTGTTACCGATCCATTCAGGCAGCTTGCTTGACCGCCAGAACTTTCTGATAATTTAATCTACTAGCTGGAAATGTCATATGCTATAGATCCCCGCAACCCTAGGGACCACACATAAGTCGATCTCCTGTCATTATATTTTTTGTAATTTTTGCAGCATATAATTATATGCATGATGGCACATCGACATACGCGTAGTTACAGAGGCGCCTCATCCATTTATTGTTGTATGTATGTTATATGTTTGTCTTTTGTGTATTTTGTTTTTGTGAATTTTGATAGCATGTATTTTTGGGGCACCTTGGACTGACTTTTAGTAAAGCCATTCCGACTGGGTCAATTTTACATGTATACACATTTTTGTAATTTAACAAACTTTTTGGATTTATATATTTTCCAATATCTTATTTGTCCGCTATAGCCATAGTAGCCATCTTTGCCATTTTGGGACACCCCTTCTCTTAGCGGTGCCCTAAATGGAAAAAAAAAACTTTTTTATGCTTTGAACCAGCTACGGCATTAGCTTCTCACAATTTTGAGGAGTGACATAAAGAGGTTTATCTAATCTTTCATCTTTTTTAGTTGCTAATTTTTCAAGTAATGAAAAAAGACATGGTCATTTTTTTTAGTTTAAAACTAACTGTGAAGAGTATTTCGTCTTATATTATTTTGCACATAAATTTACAGATAACAATAAAAATGATAAATTAATTGTCAGAAAAGTTATGCTAATATGGTGAAAACGTTTCACTGTCCACAGTTTAAACACAGCACTTTCAGATGTTCTTGACATACATTTTTTTTGCACACACAACACACTATTCGAGTTTTTCTGTCTTTGTTGTTAGGGCAGATACTGCAACATGCTTTCTTTCTTGGTGGTTCTTCTGAGGTAGTTTGAGGAACATCAGGCCCCTCAGATACTCCAGTCAGTGCTTTCCCAAGATGTGTAAGGAAAACCTTCTTTTTGTGCAATTTACTTGCATTCCAGTCTTGTTTTAGTGACATCCAGATAATGTAGGCATTGATAGCACTAACATCCAACATCTAATAAAATATAACCATTGGTCATCTTCTGGTCATTTGTTTGGTACTGTAAGTACAAACAATCTGGTCCAACGTATCAAGGCCTCTTTTTGTCTCATTGTATGACTGAATTATCTCTGGGTTTTTGTCTTCTCAGTTTTGAACAGTAGGTTGGGAATGCATAGAGTTCAAGAGGATAACAACTTTCTTTTTCTTGGGACAATATGATGCAATCACCATGTCTTTCTGGAAACCAAACAGAGTAGAGTAGACATTTCATTTTTTTGTGGTCATGAATTGTAGGTACACGAGTGCTGTGAGTTCACATGGGCTGCGAGTGCATGTGGTCTGCGAGTGAACGTGGTCTGCGTGTGCACATAGGCTACACGTGCACGTAGGCTGCAAGTGCACGTGGTCTGCAAGTGCACGTGATCTGCGAGTGCACAAAAAATGCTGTGAGTGCACGTGGTCTGCTAGTACACATGGTTTGCGAGTGCACGTGGTCTGCGAGTGCACATAGGCTGTGAGTGCACATAGGCTGCGAGTGCACGTGTGCGGCGAGTACCTGCATATTGTCTTGTTTAGTACCTGTGTATTGTATTGTTGAGTTTTAGTGTCAGGAAGCTAGTTGTTAGGTAATTTGGACAGGGTATAGTCCCCAATCCTCATCAAATTAGTAGGTACGATGCCCGGTGGATGTGGAGATGCGACTTGGTGTACATCTTGCGACATGTATGCGTTTCTTGATCATCTGATCAAGGGCGAATACTGCTGTGCAAAATGTAAGCATATTGTTGCCTGGAAGCCCAAGTTCTGTATCTAGGGAAGCAACTGTCAGCACTCAGAAGACCCTCCATACTAAAGGAGAGCAGACTTGGCAGATGCCGGCAGGGGCCAGCACAGAGGCAGGTGGAGACAAAGAGGTGCAGGCATTAGAAACAAGTAGATGGGTAAAAGTTAGGAAGGATAGAGGGGGAAGTGCCAGGGAGGCCGATCCTGGGCTGGAGCATCCCAATAAGTACGCGCTATTGAGTGACATTGGTGAAACCGGTCAGGGACCAGCACTGCTAGAGCTGAAGGACTCTCCTAGCTGCCAGGGGAAGAACTCCTCCAGTGAGATTGGGGGGAAGCAAAGGGAAAGAATAGACAGATTCTGGTGGTATGGGACTCAATTCTTAGTTGGACAGGGAGGGAAATCTGTGACAAAGACCCAAAGCTCCAAACTATATGCTGTCTACCAGGCGCTCGGGTTCGGCACATCACAGATCTAGTGGACAGATTACTGGGAGGGGCAGGGGAAGATCCGCCTGTCATGGTGCACGTTGGCACCAATGACAAACTCAGAGGCAGATGGAGTGTCCTAAAGAACAATTTTAGGGACTTAGGAGCTAAATTGAGGAAAAGGACCTCCAAGGTAGTATTCCCAGGAATACTACCAGTACCTTGAGCCACACCAGAAAGGCAGAGGGAAATTAGGGAAGTAAACAAGTGGCTGAGGATCTGGTGTAGTAAGGAGGGGTTTGGGTTCCTGGAGAACTGGGCCCACTTCTCAGTCGGTCACCAGTTCTATAGAAGGGACGGGCTGCACCTAAATGAGGAGGGTGCAGATATGCTGGGAGTATAGATGCCGAAAAGTTAGAGGGATTTTTAAGCTAGGTAGAGATAGTCAACAATGAACATATTCCAGAGGGTAGTCAAAAAATTCATGCTGTCTAATTAGCAATAAAAAGTCAAAAGTTCTTATTAAATAATCATAATAAATTCCATTTAAAAAACACAACACAAACTACCTACAGGGTTCATTGGACCCTGCCGGTAGACTGAGGGTTAAAAGTTACAAAGAATATAACAGAATATGTAACGAGGAAATCAAGCCTGCAAAAATTGAAAGACTGCAAAAATATTGCAAAACAGGTTGCAAATAGACAAACCCCCCAAAATTATTCAAAAATAATAAAAATGTCAGGTCTGAGCATGTATGCCCTTTATCAGGTCATTTTTTTTTTTTTTTTTTTTCAAAATGTTTTTATTAAGAGAACAAAATAGAAAGGCATAGATACAAAGAATCGTAAGTCAATTTTACAGAAATTATACAAGATCCAATAAATAGGAGATCTAGAGGTACAACATCTGCAAGCTAAAGGGTTTGGTGAGTAACATTTGGGTGGAACCTCTACATGGCAGGACATGTGAAGCAGATTAGAAAGAAAATAAAAAATATCCGTCCGATGTATGCTGTCAAGTAAAACATTCAATGCAGAACAATAGACCGGAAGGAACTGCGTAATAACCTTAATAGGTAACAAACTGGGGGGGGGGGGAGTAACCAGGAAGGTATAGGGGGAGGGGGGGGGGAGATGCAGGCTTCAGAGGGAGCAGCCTCATAGGAGAGGGGGCTTCGGAGAAAGTCCACCCATCATAAAGGTTTTTATTTGTTTATTTTTTTGTCAAGGTTTTAATGAAGAAGGCTGTATGGGTTACGGATCCTTCGGGATTGGCTCATCATAGGAGAAAGAAAGTGTGTGAAGATCCAGCTGGTCGTTTGAGGAGAGAGTTGAGGAGATGAACAATTGCCATCTATTGAGGAAGCGGGATCTAGAATTGGGGTTCTTGAAATCCGTGAGGAGTCGTTCTTTGTAGAGGAGACTGACACAGTCCTTTTTGAGTTGGGTAATGGGTGGACTTTGCGGTGAAATCCAGTGTCTGAGGATGAGTCTTCGTGCGATGAGTAGGCATAGCAAGATCCAGTCTTTAGAGGGTGGTTTGGGGGCCGTCCCCTGAAGGGTAGCGGCATTGGAGGAGGAAGGAGACCAAGGGAGCAGTAAGGGGTCCCAAAAGCCAAAAATCAAGAGGAGAGGGTCTTTGGGGAGTTTTAATAGCGTGACTTCGAATATGAAGGAGATGACTTGATCCCAAAAAGAGGAGATGAAAGAGCAGGACCAGAATCGATGTGCGAGTGAAGGTTTGGAGGCTGAGCATAGGGGGCATGAAACTCCGTCTTTCTTGGATTTGGGTGAGAGGAAGGGAATGTAAGCTCGGTGTGTTATTTTTAGCTGAGTTTCCCTCCATGTTTCATTGGGAGTGAGACGGAGAACCTTGCGAAGGCCAGATAGTATTTTTTCAATGAGATTGGGGTCGGGGAAATCTTTGTCCCAATTGGCTATGGAAGTAGAGGTAAGTGGCGGTGAGGTTTCAAGTAAAAGAGGTTTGTAGATGTCTGAGATTGTGAAATGACCATTCTTCAACAGCCGATCTAAGAAACTTTGTTTAAACCTCAGAGATTCTTTTTTGCAGGTATTAGATATGAAGCTGACACACTGATTGTAGTGGAACCTATGGGAAGGGGGTAAGGAGAAATGGGTGGCCACCTCTGTGAATGGAAGAATCTTTCCCGTCGTTGGGTCACAGAGCGCCGAAAATTTTAACAGGCCATGCTCCTGCCATATGGCAAAGGGTTTGCTGTGTGTACCAGGGATAAAACCAGGGTTACCTTGGATGGGTAGGTAGAGGGAGAAGTAGGAGGGGAGCTTAAGGATTTTCCTAACCTCTCTCCAAGCCAGGGCTGTGTCGCGTAGTAGGAGGTTATGTTGAAGCGGGAGGGGAATAGTTTTCCACCTGCAGTGTAGGAGGGCCACTAGGGAAAAAGGGTGAGCCATTTCAGTCTCCAGTGTAAAGTTGGAGTGCCGGGATTGTTGAACCAGCCAGTCGAGGCTAGTCCTTATTAAGCAAGCCAGATTATATAGTCTTATATGTGGTAAGCTAATACCCCCCTCGCTCCTGGGTAGGTGCAGTTTTCCGAAGGCAATACGTGGTCTTTTGCCATGCCAGAGAAATTTGGAAATTTTTGAATTGAGAGCTGTGATGTCACTGTGTCTCAGCAGCAGCGGGATAGTTTGCATGGGATACAATAGTCTGGCGAAGCTGACCATTTTGACAAGGTGGCACCTTCCCAAGAGCGATAGGGGGAGATCCATCCAGTTCGACAGTTCCTGTGAGATTTTGCTGAATAGAGGGGGGTAATTTAGATGGTAAAGAGAGGAGGGCAGTTTCCCTATCTTGATCCCAAGGTATGTGATGTGGGACGTGGCAACTTGAAAGAGGGAGTTATTTGACCAAGGGGGTATAGGTTTATCACCGATAGGGAGAATTTCACTTTTAGAGTAATTTATGCGGAGACCCGAGCAAGTTCTAAAGTTATCAAAGATGCTTTTGATTGTTAACATGTCGGCTGGGGGGTTAGATGTAAAAATGAGGACATCATCTGCGAAGAGTGATGTGCGCAGTTCCGTGGAGCCTACCGTGATGCCGTTGATAGGAGCATTAAGAGTCAGGAATCTAGATAGGGGTTCTAAAGCAATATTGAATAGCAAGGGGGATAGAGGGCACCCCTGTCGAGTACCTTTGTGGAGGCGGAATTCTTCTGAGAGAATGCCTGCTGCAACTAACTTAGCTGAGGGTGACGTATACATTGAATTAATAAGGTGACAGAATGGGCCGTTGAAGCCCATTTTGGAAAGTGATAGTTCTAGCCAATTGAAATTTACATTGTCGAAGGCTTTTTCTGCGTCTAGGGTGATTATAGCATAATCCCCTTTGGGATCCTGTTTGGCTTGTTCGAGGGCTAGTAGCACCTTACGAATGTTTAGGGTGGCAGTACGTCCTTTCACGAAACCAGATTGGGCAGTGTGGATGAGGTCGGGGAGGATTATAGCTAATCTGGAGGCCACTATTTTGGATAGGATTTTTACATCTACATTAAGTAGAGAAATGGGCCTGTAAGAGCCTGGTTCTAAGGGGTCTTTGCCTTTTTTTGCAAGAAGCTTGATAATTGCTTGATTGCCCGTGGGGAGATAGGGGCCACCGGCCCAAATGCCGGAATATACGGAATGAAGCATAGGTATCGTTATATCTGGGAGTGTTTTATAAAATTCGCTAGTGAAGCCGTCGGGGCCAGGGGCTTTCGAGGGTCGCAGATTTCTAATGGCTAGCGTAATTTCGTGTACTGTAATGGGGGCATTAAGGGATTCTAGCTGGGCGGGAGAGATGGTAGGGAGGTGCATTTTATCTAAGAAGGAGCGAGCAGCGTCTTTGTCAATAGGGTCTGGGCCATATAAGGCCGTGTAAAACTTCAGCATGGTTTTGTTAATGTTAGGGGGGGTAGAGTGAACTTTCCCCTGGTGGTCTCGGAGCGAGGTGATGTGAGTCGGGCGGAAAGATCCCTTGCAGAGCCTGGAAAGTAGTTTCCCGGACTTGTTGCCAAACTTGTGAAAGGTGGCGTCTAGGTGGGCTTTTTTTGTAAGTTCAAGGGTAGTTGCCCAAGCGTCAAAGGAAGCTTTAGCTGCCGCCCATTCATCCCTGTCGGTGGGGGTGTTGGAGGTGGCAAGTTTGAGTTGCGCACTGTGTAGTCTAGTGCTGGCCAACTTGAATTTCGATAGCGCTGTCTTTTTGAATGTGGTGGCATATGATATGATCCTGCCTCTCAGGAAAGCTTTACCAGCATCCCAGAGGAGGTTTGGGTCGCTGGAGTGTAAGGCATTGGCTGAGGAGAATTCTTCCCAGGAGCGCATCAAGTAGTTTTGAAAGTCAGAGTTGTTGTGTAGGAATGAGGGGAAGGGCCAGAGGTTGGGATGGGGTGGGAGATCTAGTTGATCAAGGGTGAGTGATATCGGGGCATGGTCGGAAATGGCAATGTCTTCTATTCCGGCGTCGGAAATATAGGGGATAAGGTTGTCGGAGCCGAAGAAGTAATCGATTCTGGTCAAGGTCTTGTGAGGGTTGGAGTAAAAGGTAAAGGCCCTGTCTGTTGGATGAGATAGTCGCCACAAGTCTGAGAGACGTAGGGAGTCTATGGTTGATGCGAACAAGGTAGGTGTGGAAGGAGAGGGAGTTACTACTGAGGGCTTTAATGCTGACCTGTCATCTGTTAGATGCATGATGTCATTGAAGTCTCCTCCAATCAGGTGGGGTAGATGTGATGGGGTAAGGAGTAGTGAGGACAATAGGCTATAAAAGGACTTCGTTGGATTATTAGGGGCATAGACGTTTGAAATTATCAGCTCCTTCGAGCCGATTCTGATTCGGGATGAGATAAAACGTCCCTGGTCATCTGTGTCAGTGGAGAGAACGGAGCAAGATAGGTTTCTATGAATCAGTAGGAGGACACCAGCTTTGCGCCCTACTGCTTCTGATCCCAAGACTGATCCCACCCACAGTTTCTGCATTCGATGGAAGTCAGATGCGTGAAGGTGAGTTTCCTGGAGTAGCGCTATGTCGGTTTTTAGCCGCTTAAGATGGCGAAGGATCTTCATTCTCTTGTGAGGAGAACGGAGACCCTTCACATTCCAAGAAATTACCCTAAGAGGCAGTGTCAAAGACAGGATTTTTAGGGGGATCCAAGATCATTGTGTTAAATAATGAGTATAGAAGACTCGTATGAAATACGGAGTGAGAGCTGTCAGCTATTGTGAATACGATGCATGTGGAGGTGCAACAAAGGAGGAGTGGGAAGGAGGGGGAGGGTGGAGGGAACCGAACATGGAACCATAACAAGAGTAGAGCAAACATAGTCATGGACTTCACTTTTTTCCGCATGAGTTCACTGTGCAAGCGGCTCCCCTGACAGGACCCTAAATAAAGGAGGGATATAGCATGGGTGCCTGAGAGCGCCGGAGCCAGTGAACATGGGGCTCGAGAGGTCTGAGTCATACTGGAAAAGGGAGTGAGTGAAGCACAGCAAATTCAAATGGGAAATATAGTTAGTATATAAAGCCATTAAAGCGTCAGTGCATTTCTGATCCTTAAAACCAAGACTTTTGAACCCAACATCCGAGCAAACAGAAAAGAGAAAAAAATATATATATATATATATATCGTTATGAACAATAGCCGATGACCCTAGGATCGCGGACCTAACAGTGGCCTCGACTGGAGTGAAACCGAATCCAGATTCAAGCCCGAGACGGATTTGAATGTAGGTTCAAGTCAAACCCCAATTGGAAGATCCCAGGGCCATGGGGGCTGCGGACATCTAAACGAGGAAGATGAGACCAAACTAGGAACAAAAGAATACATGAGAGATGATAATCATATATGCATGTGCCCAGTGAAATTGCAGGAGCATTGGGAGCTGTATTGGAAAGTCTGGGTAGGAGCAGGATAGCGTCCACAGGGAACAGTATGGGCCAGTTCTAGGCGGCTGAGGGGTATACCCTACAGCAGAGTAAGCCAGGTCGTCTGGAGGATGAGGGGGGGCGGGTGACCAAGAGGATTGTGTGTAGATAGCGATAAAAGGGAAGGAAGTGATATGATATAGAATATACGACCTGGAGTAGAGGAGGGCAGGATTACAGTCAGATCCAAGAGTTCAGGAGTTCAGCGGAGAGTGCTTCTGTTGCGATGGTCTGGAGCAGAAGATCTAAAGCGCTTGGGTGAATCTTTGCGGGGGCTTCTTTGTTCCAGAGAACGGAGGCCTGTGGCGGACTTGGAAGGCGTCTGGTGAAAGGAGTCCGGACGGAGAGATCGGATGAAGGATTCTGCTTCTGAAGGATCTTGAAAGGAGAGTTGTTCCCCGTTTGGCGATTTGAGGCGTAGGGTCGCAGGGAAGGCCAAGGTGAATTTTATTTGTTGCTTGAAGAGTTCGGAACAAACCGGTTGGAAGGCCTTCCTTTTTTTTGAAACTTCGATCGAGTAATCAGCAAAAATAAGGATTTTCACTCCATCAATTTGAAGAGCTGGAGATTGCCGGAACGCCTGGAGAAGAGCTGATTTGTCTGCGTAATTTAGGTATTTGGCAATGATGGGTCGCGGGGATTTGCGATCGGGTTTGAGGGAGCCCATCCGGTGTGCGCGCTCCACAGTGAAAGGACCCACGAGGCCCATAGCTTCAGGGATGCGTTTGGAGCAGAAATCCGTGAGGGCCGCATTGGGTAGCGACTCAGGGACGCCTACGAATCGCAAGTTGCTCCTTCTGGATCTGTTCTCCAAATCTTCCAGCTTCTGGATGATGTATTGGTTGGTTTTGTCTTGGGAATGTTCGGTGGCTTGTGCCTGATAGAGCTCATCCTCTACCTCAGACAGGCGATGTTCAACTTCATTTAGTCTGGCGGAGTGTTCAGACAGCTGGGCTTTAATTTGTGTCATGCCTGCATTGACTGCCTTTTCCACAGAGGCTGCAATCATAGGGGTCAGGAGAGCAGCCACTGCCTGTGCTATCCGCTGCGTTTGGCCATCTTCCATGATGGGGACATCTGTGGTTGTGGTCCCTGGAGGAGATATTTCTGATGGTGGTAAAGCTGTGGCCTGGGGTGCTGGGGGATATGAGGCTGGGATTGCCTGACTTGTGCATCCACTAACCTCCATGTCTGCAGGCTGAGCGTCCGCTGCAGTGGATGAGAGGGCCTGTGCTGCGGGGGAGTAGGCCGGAGCCGGGGGCTCGATTTGCGGCCTGTCCGGCGGGGCCGTGACGGCCGCGTACGATCGGGTGCCGGATCGTTCCACAAATCGGTCCATCCGAGCCTTATGGGTGGTGGGGGGCCTTCGGTGGTGGCTGGTGAGCCGTGTGTGCCCTCAGGCTGGGTTTGTAAGCTGATTTTCGGGTGCCTGGAGCGGGAGCTAGAAGGAGGCGCAGTTACCTCATGCGGCGCCGGAACCGGAAGTGCATCAGGTCATTTTAAGTTTGTTACTGAGAAGGCACATTTATTAAATATCTTTTCCAGCTTTGTGTATACAAAGGAAAATGGGGAAGATCAGGTCCTTATTGGGGATACGATTGACATAGCCCCAAATTTACTTCAGTGGCTCAAAATTGACATGGTCCTGAAATATTGAGCCTGGGTTCACACCAGTGCTTTTGAATTTTATGTTCAGTGTTAATGCTCACTAAACCGTCAGTTGTTCAGTGGTTTGTCAGCGTTTTAGGTGCGAATCAGCTGCAAATTCATTAGTAACCCCTGAGAGCCGGTTCACACTGGGGCAACACGACTTCCAGCGCGACTTTTGGAGGCAACTTGGACACGACTTGAGTATGAATAACAACGCGACTTCAACATGACTTGGGGCGACTTACAACACGACTTTAAGTCGCCACCAGGCCAGGCGACTTTGGCCGTGGCCAATCAGAGAATAATCAGCTCTCAAGGGGGAACTCCAAGCCAAATTTTAAATAAAAAAACGGCATGGGTTCCCCCTCCAGGAGCATACCAGGCCCTTAGGTCTGGTATGGATTTTAAGGGTAACCCCCCTACGCTGAAAAAACGGCGTGGGTGTCCCCCCAAAATCCATACCAGACCCTTATCCAAGCACGCAGCCTGGCAGGTCAGGAAAGGGGGTAGGGACGAGCGAGCGCCCCCCCCCTCCTGAACCGTACCAGGCTGCATGCCCTCAACATGGGGGGTGGGTGCTTTGGGGAAGAGGGCGCCCTGCGGCCCCCTACCCCAAAGCACCTTGTCCCCATGTTGATGAGGACAAGGGCCTCTTCCCGACAACCCTGGCCGTTGGTTGTCGGGGTCTGCGGGCAGGGGCTTATTGGAATCCGGGAGCCCCATTTAATAAGGGGGCCCCCAGATCCCGGCCCCCACCCTATGTGAATGAGTATGGGGTATGATGCACCCCTACCCATTCACCTTAGGTGTAAAAGTGTAAATAAAAAAAAACACACAACTTTTTTAAATATTTTATTGCACAGCTCCCGGGGTCTTCTTCCGTCTTGGGGGGTCTTTTCGCCGGACTCCTCCGCTATCTTCTGCTCTTTTACCTAGCTCTTTTACCTAGCAGAGGAGCCCGGCTTTCTTCTTCATCGCCGCCGTCGTCTGGGGGTCTCGTTCCGCCCATGTCACATGAGCATGTGACCCCGCCCCTTGTCCCTATATAAGCCACAACACCACGTGTCTCTGCCATTCTGGCCAGAGAGCGACGAGTCAACATCGGAAGAAGAAGAAGAAGGAGAAGAAGAAGACAGCGCAGAAGGCGGCGACAGCGGCAAGAACAGAAGAGACCCCCGAAGACCCCAGAAGGAGGAATGAGACCCCCAGACGACAGTGGCGACGAAGAAGAAAGCCGGGCTCCTCCTCTAGGTAAAAGAGCTAGGTAAAAGAGCAGAAGATAGCGGAGGAGTCCGGCGAGAAGACCCCCCAAGACGGAAGATGACCCCCAGAGCTGTGCAATAAAATATTTTAAAAAATTGTGTGTTTTTTTTATTTACACTTTTACACCAAAGGTACATCGTACCCCATACTCATTCACATAGGGTGAGGGGCCGGGATCTGGGGGCCCCCTTATTAAAGGGGGCTCCCGGATTCCGATAAGCCCCCCGCCCGCAGACCTCGACAACCAATGGCCAGGGTTGTCGGGAAGAGGCCCTTGTCCTCATCAACATGCGTGCTCGGATAAGGGTCTGGTATGGATTTTGGGGGGACCCCCATGCCGTTTTTTCGGCATGGGGGGTTACCCTTAAAATCCATACCAGACCTAAGGGCCTGGTATGCTCCTGGAGGGGGAATCCATGCCGTTTTTTTTATTTAAAATTTGGCGTGGAGTTCCCCCTCGAGGCGACACTGTCGCTTCAATATAGATGGAGATCCGACTTGGAGGTGACGTCTATTGGGTACAAGTTGCCTAGAAGTCAGATTGAAGTCTAATTAGAGTTGCAAATTTTTGTTCACACCGCAAGCCATCTGCAAATCAGATGCGTGCCCATAGAAGATAATGGGCCCGAATTCGCACCTGAGCCACACCGCACTGCCCAAAAGACGCACACGTTTTTTGTGCAATGCGCATCTTTTTGCCTCAGGCTCTAATCATGTGCTTCAAAAAAAAAACATTGAAATCCATGCCTCTGGTGACCTGCATGTAGATTAGGGACTGGGAACATGGATTAGGGGGATGGCACCCCATGTGCCCTTAATGTAGCGGCCGTCACTACCAAGTTCACTATATGGACCACTTATGTATTTATACATGTTGATCATATACCCTCTTAATCTCCTCTTTCCAAGAGAGAATAAATGAAGTTCAGCTAATCCTTCCTCATAGCTGAACTGAGCTCCTCCATGCCTCCTATCAGTTTGATTGGCCTTCTCTGCACTTTCTCCAGTTCACTAATATCCTTTTTTGTAACCTGGTGCCAAAAACTGAACTGCATATTACAAAGGAGGTCTTACTAAAGATTTGTACAGGTGCCAAAAACTGAACTGCATATTCCAAAGGAGGTCTTACTAAAGATTTGTACAGGGGCAAAATGATCTCTCTCTCTCCCTCGAGTCTATACCACTAATACAAGAAAATATTTTGTTAGCGTTAGAAATTGCAGCTTAGCATTGCATGCAATTATGCATGCAATTATTAAGTCTGTGATCTACCAGAACAGACAGTTCCTTCTCCACCATTGACGTCCCCAGAAGTTCTCTTCCTAGTATGTATAATGCATGCATACTTTTAGCCCCCAAGTGCATATTTTTTCATTCAGCAACATTAAATCTCATCCGCGATATAGTTGCCCAATTAAGTGCATTAAGGTTGGCTTGTAAGTTGCAGACATTCCGTAAGGAAATAATTACACTGCATAGCTTGGTGTCATCTGTAAACACTGAAATGGTACCTTTAATACCAGACCCTATATAATTTATAAATATATTAAGAAGCAAGGGTCCCAATACCTTTCAGAGTATGAGTCATTAACCACTGGCTAAAAGACTGGATACAGTCTTTTAGCCAGTTTTCTATCCACTTACAAAGTGATTTTTCCAAGCCTGTGGACTTTAATTTACACATTAGTGTGATGTGGGTAACTGTGTCAAATGCTTTGACAAAATTCAAGTATACTACATCCACAGCCACTCCTTTGTCTACGTTTTTGCTTACCTACTCATAAAAATAGATCAGATTTGTTTGACAACTTCAGTATTTCGTGAATACATGCTGACTATTGCTTAAAGGATTATTTTCTAGCCAAACTTATCTTTATGGTCTTTTAATAAACTCTCAATTATCTTCCCCTGACTTTAGAGATTGAACTAACTGGTCTGTAGTTACTTGGTAAAGATTTTGATCCCTTTTTAAATATAAGCACCAATATGTCAATCCAGTGGTACCATGCCAGTCATTAAAAACTCTCTAAAAATTAGAAACAATGCATCAAATACCTTGGGATACGGACCACCCGAGATCCAGAAGACTATATATTACTCAATATAGCTCCACTCTATGAAATGCTTAAACAAAAGGCTCAGATATGGGCTCGTCGTCCTTTGGGGGTAATGGGCCAAATAAATCTTGTAAAGATGGTTCTCTTACCTAAAATCTTGTATATTATTTGGCATACACCAGTCTACCTAATACTTTACTTACCTAATACTTAAGCACTTCAAATAAATGGAGGCCATACTAAAAACATTTGTTTTACAATAGACACAAGCTCCCTTGGCACAAACTTATAAACCCTACTGATCTTGTGGGAATGGCCCTACCTGACTTCAATCTGTATTATCTAGCGGCCAAACTGTTGCAACTCTTCCATATTGATACGGTAGACAAGGACAGGTTCCTCTGCTTCCTATGCCCGGGGTGGGCACAGACCACCAAGGATCCCTTTGTGGCAATAATAGGAAAAGCGTGTGGTGCGGGAAGGATGAATGACCATAGGTCTCTGTTATATCACTATAGAATGATATGGGATATAGTCTCTGCTAAGCTTAACCTTCCTACATGTATGTTTTCTTTTGTTCAATAAAACTCAAGTTTTGAAGAAAAAAATAAAATAGAAACAATGGCTTATATTTAATTGAGCTCAAGTCTTTGAGGACCCTTGGGTGTAAGCCACCTGGTGCAGGTGTTTTATTCACCCTAATTTTGTCTATAACCCCCCTGTTCACACCTATGCGAATTAGATGCGGCTTACAACGCTGCGAATTCGCAGGACATTTCAAAATACATTAATTTTAATGAGGCTGGTTCACATATCTGCGGGTGAACCAGCCTCAGCAAGGGTGAGCTTGGGGCACAGAGCACTGCACCCTGAGCCCACCCAGTTGTGTGACAATAGCAAATTAATATTCGCTAATGTCTTCCTGCTTCTCTTCCCGGCCAATCAGAAAGCGCATCCTAAGACCCGGTTGGCTGAGAGGAGAAGCAATCATATTGGTCCAGAGGAAAAAGCCGCCAAGGAGGAGTAGACTCAGGAAGTAGCTGAAGCTGCCCGTGACCTACTGTAGATGGGGTAAGTGGTGGGCGGATGAGCGAGCAACGAGGGTGTGGGGGGTTTGACTGATCAACTGACCGAGCGGGGGGTGTCAGGTTGTTTTTTTGCCTTCCCCAAAAAAATGGAGCACCAGCCGCCACTAGAACTTGGTGTGTAGTTATTCACTTTCAGGTCATTACAGAGGACAAGGAGGGCACTCTTTACCTCTGGAGGAAATAGATTTAACCTCCACATAAGGAAATGCTTATTCACGAAAGATCTGTGAAAATGTGGATCATTCTCCCTCAAGAACTGGTTCTGGCCATCTCATTAGATAGTTTTTTTTTTTTTTTTTAAAAAGCTTAATGCATTCCTAAATGCACAAAATATAACAGGATATTAATATTTAGAGGAAATAATGACAAGGGTAGTTGATCCAGGGAAAATCCGTTTGCCTCACGTGGGATCAGGAAGGATTTTTTTTTCCCCACTGAAGTGAATTAGATCATGCTTTAGCTTTATTGGGTTTGTTTTTTGCCATCCTCTGGATCAACTCTGGGTATAGGATGGTGTATTTGGATATTTTCTAGGTTTTCTTGAGATTTTCTTTTTTATTGGTTGAACTTAGATGGACTAGTGTCTTTTTTTCAACCCGACTAACTATGTAACTATGTATAGCAATGTAGGCTATACCATGCCCACCAGTGTTTCTGTGCTCCATGTCTGCTTTTAGTTTTACTAGTTTGATGCACCCGATATGTATTTTCAGATCTTATGCACCTATAAGGTTGGATCAGACTTAGTTTTAAACAATGCTATGACTAAGGCTGTTTGCCAAAATATGGAAGCTTCTCTTGCTGTAATTTTACCGGTTGTGCTAATAAAAGCTATGTTTTAGCAAGGACATGCAGTAAATCAAGTGTGTGCCTTCATATCTTGGATCAGTACCCAGGGCTGCAACACTGATCTCTTTACTTACCGTGTGCCTGGCTTCAGAAGTGGAGCTTGGTTTTGGAACTGCTTGAAATAAAGAAACAGAGAAAGAAAATAAGTTGCCTATGTACATTTCAGTTTGTTTGATAATGCTATTTTATCTAAGGAAGATAATTTGGGATGATTTACTGAAAGAGTTGAGGGTTATTCGCAAAATAAATAGTGGAAATATTAATTGCAATTACCCAATTATGTTTGTATGAAATAGGTAAACAGGGATTTGCATTTCACATAATTGAATAATTCACATATTGTGTGAAGATTCTAAACTTTTTCATACATTAGTCTCGTGTGGCATTTTTTGATGCTTATTTGATTTCCTTGAGGTTAAAATGAAAAAAGATCCATTCATATGGGTTGAATATTTTGATCGTTTTCATTGAGGTGGCAGCATGTGAAGTCTATTCTATTCTATTTTCAATTTAATATTTTATGACATAAAGGAAAAAAAAAATCACTTAAATTAAGATTTCCTGAAATAGCTGTAGTTTGTAATTTTAGTCTTAACTTGAGTTTATTTACCCTGATTTAAACAAGTACCTCATGCTCATTAAATCTAAAAAGAAAATGCAAATGTGATTTGTGTAACATATGTCCATCTAGTTTGGGTTAGGTTTATTAATAGTTAGCAGTTAATCTAATGCCGCGTACACACGAAGGGACAATCCCGCGGGATTATCCTCTGGACTCAAGTCCAGCGGACAATCCCCTCGTGTGTGGGCGTCGGCTGACTTTTTGGCGCCAAAGTCCGGCGGACCAAAGTTTTAAGTTTGGTTTTAAAATTATCCGCTGGACTTAGCAGTCCGGCGGACAATCCCGCCGTTATTAGGCTAGTCCGCCGGACTTTTTAAATGAACGGACTTGCCACTCATCGGCAAGTCCGTTCATTTAGCACGTGACTTCAGGTTACGTAGCTAGCGTAGGCAGTAAATGCCGGTGCGCTAGCTCCGTCACCTGGCATGGATTTAAAGGGAATCCCCACGCCGAAAAACGGCGTGGGGGTTCCCCCCAAATCCATCTCAGACCCTTATCCGAGCACGCAGCCCGGCCGGCCAGGAAAGGGGTGGGGACGAATGAGCGCCCCCCCCTCCTGAGCCGTACCAGGCCGCGTGCCCTCAACATGGGGGGTGCCCTGGGGAAAGGGGGGGCCCCCACCCCAAAGCACCTTGTCACCATGTTGATGAGGACACGGGCCTCTTCCCGACAACCCTGGCCGTTGGTTGTCGGGGTCTGCGGGCTGGGGCTTATCGGAATCTGGGAGCCCCCTTTTATAAGGGGGCCCTCAGATCCCGGCCCCCCACCCTATGTGAATGAGTATGGGGTACGATGTACCCCTACCCATTCACCTAAGGTGTAAAATGTAAAGTAAAAAAACACACACTTTTGAAAAAATATTTTATTGCACTGCTCCGGGGGTCTTCTTCCGTCTTGGGGGTCTTCTCGTCGGACTCCTCCGCCATTTACCAAGCTCTTTTACCGAGCGGAGAAGTCCGGCTACCTTCTTCGTCGTCGCCGCCGTCGTTTGGGGGTCTCGATCCGCCTTCGGGGGGTCTTCCGGGGTCTCTTCTGTTCTTGCGGCGGTCGTCGTTTTCCGCGCCGCCGGCGCCTCTTCTTCTTCTTCTTCCGATGTTGACCCGTCGCTTTCTCTGGCCGGAATGGCAGAGCCGCGCTGTGCTGGGACTTATATAGGGACATGGGGACAGGGTCACATGCTCATGTCACATGGTGACCCCGCCCCCTTGTGATGTCACAGTCCCAGCATCCTCTGGAAAACGACGACCGCCGCAAGAACAGAAGAGACCCCGGAAGACCCTGGAAGACCCCCCGAAGGCGGATCGAGACCCCCAGACGATGGCGGCGCCGACGAAGAAGGTAGCCGGACTTCTCCGCTCGGTAAAAGAGCTTGGTAAATGGCGGAGGAGTCCGGCGAGAAGACCCCCGAGACGGAAGAAGACCCCCGGAGCAGTGCAATAAAATATTTTTTCAAAAGTGTGTGTGTTTTTTTACTTTACATTTTACACCTTAGGTTTTCCGATAAGCCCCCGATAAGCCCCCGCCCGCATACCCCGACAACCAACGGCCAGGGTTGTCGGGAAGAGGCCCTTGTCCTCATCAACATGGGGACAAGGTGCTTTGGGGTGGGGGGGCCGCACGGCCCCCCTTTCCCCAGGGCACCCCCCATGTTGAGGGCACGCGGCCTGGTACAGCTCAGGGGGGGGGGGGGCGCTCGTTCGTCCCCACCCCTTTCCTGGCCGGCCGGGCTGCGTGCTCGGATAAGGGTCTGAGATGGATTTGGGGGGAACCCCCACGCCGTTTTTCTGCGTGGGGATTCCCTTTAAATCCATGCCAGGTGACGGAGCTAGCGCGCCGGCATTTACTGCCTACGCTAGCTACGTACCTGAAGTTACGTTCTAAATGAACGGACTGCTCTGTGTGTGGGCAAGTCCGTTCATTTTCAAAAGTCCCGCGGACTTTGTCCAGCGGATTGTCCGCCGGAGAAGTCCGGGCGTGTGTGGGCAAGTCCACACGCTCGGAAAGTCCGGCGAAGCCAGCTGGAAAGTCCGGCGGATTGTCCGCTGGACTAGGTCCGCCGGGAAAAGTCTGCACGTGTGTACACGGCATTAATATCAGTAATCTGTTTGACATGGAAAGTTAGTATTAAGACCCCTACTCCTGGGATTTCTGGCTAATGTTTTTGAATAGGGCATCTGCTCTGCATTATTTCTGGGACCCCCTGCTCTTGAATTGCCAGCCTTATGCTGATTTATGGGCTGACTGGCAATGCAGAAGGCTAAAATAAGAGGGGGAGATTACCTTAAAAATGCCTTGTCTTTTTTTTTTTTTGTTTTCTCTTTTTCACTTAAAGTGTTTGTAAGTTTTTTTTAATAACAAACATATTATACTTACCAGCTTTGTGCAAGGGTTTTGCACAGGGTTTTGCACAGAACAGCCCCAATCCTCCTCTTTTTGGGTGCCCTGTCAGCGTTCCTGGCTCCTCCTCTTCACTGGGCGCCCCATGGAGACACGTATTTCCAGGGGACACCCATGCAGTTGAGCTCATGAGTCCCACTGCTGAGTCCATTGACACAGACAGCAAGCAATAAGGCCCCACCCTGCGCCACTGGATTTGATTGACAGCAGTGGGAGCCAATGGCTGCCACTGCTGTCAATCTATCCAATGAGGATGGAGACAGTGGCTGGAGTTGCTGGGCTCATGCTTGGCACTGGAACGATCTGGTTCAGGTAAGAAAAAAGGGGTCTCTGCGGGCCAGCTGCAGCACATGCATAGAATGTATGAAGGTGAAAAACCTTGAGACTTTACAACACATTTATGGCGTTATTTTCCAAACTGACTGTTATCCTGTGTGTTCCTGTCTCTCCTGCTATTCGTGGTGCTATATGGATACTGCCTTGAATAGTCTCATTCTTTGGACACCTTTCTTGTGTTTTGCTTTGTATTCTGTGTTTTATATCTTGTTTTCAGTAGAATATTTTATTTATATTATTTGCAAATCTGATTTTAAGGGCATTTTCTCGTTCTGTTGAACATGTTTAGGGAACTGCGACACCTTTTTTAATATAATTTATAGCTTTATTATACTTAGAGTGATATGCTAAATATAGGTACATGCAGAAACAAAAGATAATGCATCTAATAGATTTAGATAAAATTATAAAATACATTTTTTCCCATTAAATAATGGCAGAATGCATCAGATGTTAACAATCTTCCATAATTTATAATCATAAAACTGAATCCATAATTAGGGGTAAGAATTTCAGTCATCACTTGCCCTCTTGTCTCTGTCCTTAATCTGGGAAAAAGGAGGGCTCATCATGATAACTGGAGCACACATGCAGTGCTGCAATTATTTTCAATTCAAAAATGAGATGATCACATGCAAATCACATGAAAATAAGCTCTATTGTTGGAAGATGCTGGGTGAAGGTCAATCTGTTACAAAGGCAGAATTTATCAATGCACAGAGTGATTTGAGCTAGCTCAAAGCACAATTAAAAAGCAATTCATGAAATTCATTAACTAGACATTTAAAGCAGAGCGAAATAGAGGGTAAGAAAAAGCTATAGTCTTGTGAAGTTGAATGTATTTTTGAATGTATTTTTATAGTGTTTCACATACTTATTATAAGCAAATATGTTTTATGTTTTATTGATACTTTATCCATTAGTAAAAAAATATACATTTATGCAGCTTTTTGCATTTTTTTTTTCATAAACATTTTATTAAATGTTTAAAGTAGGTACAACAAGACAAAAAACAAAAGCTCCACATACATTGCACAATCATGTAAATGGGATATGGCTATCCCAATAAGTCAAGAAGTTAATAAAACCTACCACATGGTAGGAGGAGGGTCTCGTACTAAGAAGGCCCGCCAAGAGGAGTATGGCACACTTTTGTTAGCATTACTAACATTTGACCCAGAATAATGGAACCGGTACCAGAGACAGCTGGGAAATGACCACTATATAAACAGCAAGAAACATATCCTTTATGTAAGGGTAGAAAGGTCACACAATGGTAAATAACATGGACATAGTAAGCGGGACTTTATATGAAACAAAGTACTTAGGGTGTATTACTCCAATCAATACATAAAAGTAAATTCCTATTTTATTGGAAGCACATTACAGAGTAGTACAGTGGATATATTGCATTATAGAATGATAATAAACACAATTATACAGTTTAACACAGCATAATAAAAAATGGTAATAAGCAAGATTATACAGTATGATACAGTATGATATCACGGTAAAATTGATAATACGATAATGATGCTGCACATGGTATGATAACCAGAAAGCCCACAGTACATTCAGTAGTGTGTGTATAAAAATAACAATAACCAATAAAATAGATAATTGATTGAGGTAGGTCGAACCCATACTAATGTCCTGGCTATAGAGACATGGCATCCGATGGCCAAATGTTCAGAAAAGCTTGACGCGTTTCGTGGAATATCTCCACTCATCAGGAGCAGCTGTATATTGAAAATACCTGTGATAAATGATATATTGATGGTATTAACCAATAGTGATTAATAATACACATAGACAGGAGGGGGAGCATAATGGTGGTCCTAGCCACTCTTACCTATGGATGACAGGTAGTATATATAGTATAATAAATGGTACTGGTAGTATGGATCGGAGACACTGGGAGGTATCTGTAAACGTCCCCCCGGGAGCTGAGGTGACATCCAGGGTCAGTGACCGGGCCGTAGAAATGGATAGTAATATTCACTCTATCCACTCTAGCCAGCTATACTTGGAACCACATGTCACATGTCAAATTTTTGTATCTCAGTCAGCTCTTAAGTCTTTTCCATAGCTCTTACTGTGAAGAAACCTTTCTGTATTTAGAGATTAAATCTTTTTTCCTCTAGAAATTAAGTGTGCCCCTTGTCCTCTGTGATGACCTTAAAGTGAATAACTCAACACCAAGTTCACTATATGGACCACTTATGTATTTATAAATGTTGATCATATTCCTCCTTAATCTCCTCTTCGCAAGAGAGAATAAATTCAGCTCCTCTAATCTTTCCTCATAGCTGAGCTCCTCCATGCCTCGTGTCAGTTTGGTTGCCCTTCTCTGCACTTTTTCCAGTTCCCTGATATCCTTTTTGTGAACTGGTACCCACAGCTAAACTGCATATTCCAGATGATTCCAGATGAGGTCTTACTAATGATTTGTATAGGGGTAAAATTATATTTCTCTCTGCTGTCCATACCTCTCTTAATACGTAGTAAGGATGTTGCTCGCTTTGGAAACTGCAGCTTGGCATTGCATGCTATTATTAAACCTATGATCTAGCAGAACACCCAGATCCTTCTCCACCACTGATTCCCCCAGTTGTACTCCCCCTATATGTATTATGCATTTATATTCTTAGCCCTCAAGTGCATAATAGGGATGAGCCCAGTGTTCAAGTCGAACGTAAGTTCGACTCGAACATCGGG